>ML788455.1:175785-280379 GCA_009831015.1 Picea engelmannii
TACAGCAGATAGAGACAACAACAAGGTCATCATAAGTAGTTGATTTTCTTCATGCATGAGCAAGTGTGTGTGTCAGAACTAGAAGCCATTGAAAGGAGATCTACGACATCAAGGCTCAGGTTGTATATTTCTCTTTCAGTTAAATTCAATATATGAATATGTCCCTTTCCCATAATGATGATATCATCTTATTACATGATTCCTTGATCACATGTATAGACTAGGTATTGAATATATTAATTTTCTTGTACTTCGATTGGTTTGTACTGTTGTGATTGGATGACACAAGAGCATCGAAACAGAGCAAGGAACAACAGAGATTCAAGGGGAGCGTTCATAAGGTATGTCCACTATCCATTTCTCTTAGTTCATTCAATAATCTAGATCTAGGGAAAGAGTAGTATTCTGTCTAGTTTTGTTCTAGATCCAGGTGGATCTAGGGAGATTGGTCTGTGTCCGCACTCACGAATTTATCCTGAAACATTAAGGAAGGATCTAAGGAGTTAAATAATCTTGAAGAAGAATTTAGTCAACAAGAAATAAGACTTGAAGAAGAAATCATATCCTTGAAGAAGAAAAGAGAACGAAAGAAGTAATGAAGATCTAGATGATGATGAAATAATAATATTGTGATAAACTTGAAGAATAAGTCATCACATTAAGGGTTGAAGTTGTTAAGATCAACAATAATGTTGAAGAGAGAGAAATATCCACACCACTAGTAAAGAAAGTTGAAAACTAATGTTACAGGTTTCTGGAAAGGAAGAATGAAGAGAAGGATCAAAGTTATTGGGAAGTCATCATAGACCCTATCAAGAAGGAAGAATGCAAGCCTTGAAAGGAGAATATTCTAGAAAAGGAGAAGACTCAAGAAGAATATTACCAAAGACATGGATATCCAATAAGACCTTCTACTTCTAGGTATCAAGGAAATTTCAATCATTGTGAAGGAAAAAAAAGAAGGGAATATCATGATCAACCAAGGCATGAATTCATAAGGACTACATAGTAGAGAACAACATTCACTCCCAAGTATCAAAGTTTCTTTTCTGGTTATTGTTTTACTTGTAATAAGGTTTGACTTAAAGTTGTAAATTGCAAAGCATATGGAAGAAATGTTCAAGTAAGAAATGTTTATGTGGCTCCCCACAATATTAAATGTTACAAATTCCATAACCATGGGCACATATCTCATGATCCTAAAATCACGATGAAGTATTCCATGAAGGAAAACACTAAGATCAGGTAGAACAAAATTTCGAGAAGGAAAGAAAAATAGGAAGAACAAGTGAATGAAAAAATCCTAGAGATCATACTCACAAGATTTACAGATTTGTGAGATCATGATGAATCTCCAAGTAAAGAGGAATACGTCTGAATTCATAATGATGATCCTACAATAGAGCATGCTTATATATTGTTCTAATCGATCTGTCTTGGAGACTCCCAGTAAATGTGAATGTTGAAGAGGGGGAGTCTAAGAAGAAACTACATATTAGAGATGTAACATCCCTCTATTTACAGCACAAAGGTAAGAAAATACAACGAAGTAGCCCTTTTCATATATATATGTGTGTGTGTGTGTGTGTGTGTGTTTAAATACACAAGTTACAAAATCATTAGTTACGCCAATAGTACAAGGCAATATCAATTATGTACAATGAAAACAAATATAGGTTTTCAATCTATTCATGTTCAATATTGATAGAATTTTTGTGAAACACAATTTACCAATATGAAACATTACAACAAGTGTCAAGATATAATTACATAAGGAAATTTAATAACACCAGGTCATAACAAGATAGAAAAATAATCAATGTCTACCCATCCAACATCCTACCCTGCAAGGTTAGGATCTTCAAGACACATAATCAACGCTCATACTCCAGGATTAATTTGATCGATCTTGATCATTTAAGGTCTCAGGAATGATATCTTTTCTGAGGAACATGAAGATATCTATACACATAACCATCCCTATTCAAATTCCACAGCTAAATTGACAGTGAATTATCTAAAGAATAATCCATCTATACTAAAGCATTAACAAATTTATAATGCCAAGAACTGTTAAATGTCTATTTCTACTCCTAATTGTTTCTCACTAATGCATAACCAAACATTCATGCACGATTTATCTCATTCATAAAAGGATGCGTAACAACTCTAAATTTCAAACGACAATTAAAGGAATTAAACAAACAATCAATGCGGCCTCAATAATTGATAAATTGAATTTTCCAAGTCGGATTTCATTAGATTATGAACTATCTAGTAAGCAAAAGAAAATAGGAACTCATCTACCTTTGACTTATAATCGCAAATAGTACACTAATTATATATAAATAATCAAGGTTTGTGCAAACGAAATTTCATAATTTAACTAGAGGTCAAACTTTCAACGATCATTCTTAATCCATGACAAAAATGCATACAAGATAAAAGATAAGGATGGTTATGAATTCTTGAGTTCATACCTAAAACAAAATTCGTCTCAAGTAAATAATACTTTTATAATCTTTAGTATTATGGTGGGTATATTATAACTCTAGATAATAATCTAGATTCAATTTTGATAAGACAACGTTTTATGCAACTATAAGAGCTAAGAGATAGAAGATAAGATAATTAATCAAGAAAGATTCAAGTTAGAATCTCCCTACTAAAGGTTAATCTCATTTTTGTATAACAAAGCAATGTCAACAGAAAATAAGATTTAACATTTACCGCTCCTAAGCATCCAAGGCATACTACAACCATCTTAGTTGAGTAATAAATTTAATGTGACCTAAAATATCATTAACAATCAACCTTATCACTGTATCGTCAAATTTACGTGAGATGAATGAGACGACTAGTTATTGAGAGTCATGCTTGTGGGTTAACTTATCAACGGTAAAGACGAAAGCGTAAGGGAAAGATAATTAGAAGGTGAGGACTCACAACATAGTTAGGGACCTGTTGAGGAGAAGATATGAAATGATCTTACTCAAGCATTTTCAGATTTTTCTTGGCTAAATAAAAATAGACAAGAATGTCACCCTAGGTTTATATCTATCAAAAATAAAATTCTAACTCACAAGTATCAATTACAGGTGCTTAGGCTAGTCTTTTTCACAAATAAAAGCTTGCTGAAAAATTTATTTTAATATGATTTTCTGAATATAATAGTTGTTGAGAACGAGTGTAAAGATATAAGTAAGACACCAAGATGATAATCAAGACAGATGATACATAAAGCAATCATTTATTTCATTCCAATTCACCAAAGAGTCATTTTCTTTACAAAATCTCATACAGAAATTTCGGACCAAAGTCAAACTTAGACATCCCCAATGGAACATAAAAAAAAAGACCTTTGACAAAAAACCAAAACTGAACTCTAAAAATTGGATCAGCTTACCACAGATTGTTTCCCACTCGACTCCGCACAATAGCCTTTTTTAGTCATGAAAACTAATTCACAAACATACAAGTCTACACATACTATCAAAGATAGATCAACACCTCTAAAAACAAATTTATGAATGATGTAATTTAGCCCTGAATGTTGTTGTCTACAATAAGACCCTGCTATCATAAAAGAGAATTAGGCTTGTGATAAATTAAGGAATGAATATAAATTGAACTATCTCAACATAAACTCAAAGAGAAAACCTTAGTATGCTTCTCCTTCTATCCTCCCCTTTTTCCTCCCTTTCCTTTTTCCTTTATGAAAATTAGAATTGGTTGAAGTAGTTGAACCTTGAAGAAGCCAACAAAGGTATCCCATGAGCTTGACTCTTCTTGCTCAGAGAAAACAAAATTGGAATATTTAGGTTGGTAAGTTAACTAAAATTCAACCAATTTTTTAGTTAAGGGGGGGAAATTAATAAGTCATAATAAGGGTTTTAAATAAATAATAACTAGTAGGTGGGACCCCTTGTGACTCCCTTCAGCTCATAAAAATCATAACATAACTAGTTAGTTAAGAAAAAACACCCCTCCTTGTGACTCCCCTCATCACATTAACATTTGACAATTTACCTCATTGATATTTGAAATTATTTTCAAAAATGCATTACTCATATATCCAAAAATAAAATATGTTGTCCAAAAATTTCTGAAGTCAACTGTCATCAACAATAGATAAAATAAAAGACTCAAAAGCCATATTTCCTACTTTGAGATGCAATATTTCCTTGATTTCTATTGTCACCCTTTGATTTTTCTATATTTGCATCTAGGAAGACACGGATTTATCAGAGCAATTGGAGGGTGAGGAAGGGGAAACAGTGGATTTTCATTTTCCAAGGGCATGGTGGACCTCGATTCTCAACCTTTTTCTAGCATGAGAGGACTGAACTGGTGAGTGAAGAGGTGCAACTTGGCCAATTGTCTTAATGGGCGGGGGAGCAGGTAAGGACAAATTGGGCCAGCCACGATGTTGGGATATTGTCGGGTGGATAATTGTTTGCCATCCATCGTTTTATGGAACCTAAGGTTGCAATGAGACATGAGGGGGCACAAGAATACCAGGGGCTTGTAGATATTGTAAAGGAGGCTTTTCAGGCCTATGTTGGACAATTCCTTTCCCAATACAATTGAAAAATCTGTCCTGAAACAATTGGCCTAGCTCTTGCCAGTCAACATAGAAGTGTATGGATAACCTTGGCCTTCTTGGGCCTCTGTTCCAATTACCTCTCCCTCGGTTTCCTCTACCATGGCTACCTTGGCTGAAAAAACTCATTTATGCATGCGTGATTGATTAGAACATAGTCCTTTTAACAACCATACATGACAAATATTTAAAAATATGAAATAGATTTTGGGACAACAACATATCAGGCTCATGCAATCCAATCCATATAAATTTTTTAATTGTTTCCAATGAGAAGGGGGTGAACAAAAGGTCCTGGGATATGTGAGGGGCTTGCATTTGGAGAAAAATGATAAAATGAGGGGGAAAAGAAACATGGTTACTGCTCAAAAACCACAAAACATCAACTATAATGCAACCAAATAAGACATCATTGTAATCGAGCCGAGAAAATGTGTCTCTAAACGGCTTCAATACATAGCTCTTCTTGATTGTAATTAAATTTTAGAACATGGAGTGAAAAATGAATGTGGGAAGGCGAGGGGGTTGTAATTAGAGGTAAGTGAAATAATGGTAGGGAAAAAGAGCGATTACTTTTCATAAAATTAATTATGTGATCCATAAAACCATTTTGTAAAAGGAAACACCAATCCAAATGACCATTGAGACCCCAAAACAATTATTGTGTACAATTCAAGAAATCATATGCATTAACTTGCTCCATGTTGTAATCAAATATTTAACACAGTATCATCAAAACAAGACAATATTCATTCCACAACAGCCTTTAGGGGAGCTCTTCTTCTCTCATTTATCCATTTAATATTTCCAAACAATTTCCAAATTCATAAACAGTAAACTATTTCCACTCTGTTCAACATCAAAATCAACCACTGCCCACACATTATTCCAATCATCAATTACAAACTCAAATGTCGTGCTTGATTTTGTATTTTAATCATTTAATAATTGAATTGCAATGAATTTATATTGTCACAACACCAATGCCTATCATTGTTAAAAAGCATGTTATTCATTTAACATACATAGTGGACAGTCGACACCGCAATTCATATTCAAATTGCAAGATCTTGACTTGCCATTTAAACACACATACAACAATCACCACTTGAACTCATGCTACGCTGTGGGATATACAAAACCATTCGACCAAACACAAGTGTATTTTTATGACTGTACAAGTCCAATTTTCTTTGACTATAAACATTAAAAATTTTGGGCTATCCATCAAATAAAACGAGGCATCAATAGCAAGCCCGATTTTGCAACACAAAAAATTCAAATTGAAACAAAGACATGTTCAAAACCCGTGACCTTCTCTAATGGCGCAATCAATTAATATGGATAAAAAACACAATGGATAACCATGCCATAATTACCACGACTGCAACATTCCCATTTGACAATTTTAAAACACACAGTCACTGTATCATTAACTCAAGCTATCATGTCGAGCTATAAATCCAATACAAGGAGGCAACAATAGTATTGCTAGAATTAATCAGACTGCAACAAAACCATACTATGTAAAAAATTGTGCCCATCCTTGATGACGCAATCAAATAACCATAACATATACAGTGGATGGAAATTCCATAGTCATCCCGGTTTCAATAACCATTTGGCCATTAAAAACACATAGTCACAGTAACCATTGACTCATGGTGTAGGAACACCACACATACCAATGCATCATGCACAAAACATGATTAATCAATTGTAAACTAATGGCTAGTTAACATTTCAATAATCCTAATGTAAACGACAGTCACTGTGTATCAACCCCAATCTTCAATCAACCAATTTCAATGATGAGATTATCAATTGGATTCTCATAATAACAAATTGTAGTGAGTACAACCAAAACCACTATTAGGATAATCAATAGGGATGAGTCGATAATATAATATTATCGATGATGCATCACCAACTCATAACCATCTACCATGTATCCAACATGACTTAATGGGTTTCCTTTATCAAAACTGAGCTTTGAGTAATCAAGGTTTGGCCCTGTAGTCCAACACAGGGAGACATGGAGTCGACTCCTGACAAGAGGTGAGAACCTCCGATACATATGGAGCATGCATAGGCTATACCACAAATGTATTCATAGACATGGTGAAAATCCTCGTGATAGAGAAGGCTATGAAAAGAGGAGAAAATATCCATTTGGCCTTATAACGATACTTAGCACACGTAGGGTATAACCCTTGTGGCTCTCCTAGTCAACCAACTAACAATGTCGAGGTGTAATGAAGCCAAGAAGAAGCAATATGACCCACTGCACGACCATTGGTAGGGTGAAATAACCCAATACCCAAGGGAATAATGAGTAGTGACACATGATGTTTTAAACCCATTAAACCCCATAAAATACAAGACTGGGTATGGTGATACAATGCATGAAGTTAGTCGTCCAATCTTGATGTAGGAGCATCGTAAGCAAGCACGAATGAAGGATAGTTGGATATACACCAGTGCACATTTTGAAGACATTTTGGAATTTCAAAAACAAATACATTAATGAAATAGATGGAAGGATGTAATTGATTTTAATGTTTTGGGGATTGTAATACAGATCTTGTACATTTTCTCTCATCTGTTAGTTGTGGAAATTTATTGTAATAAATGTAAATTAGGTAGTAATATTTAATTTGATAATATTTCTTAGAGTAGTAGGAGGGAAAAACTCAATAAGACTCCCTCGTAGATGTATTGTATTATCATTCTCATTGTGAGAGAAAGAGAGAAGGAGAGCAATAAATCATAGGAGAGATATAACCGTTGATCCCTTCCGTGGGAAGGAGAAATCGAAAAGGTAGGATTTATAAGGAAGAGGGAAGTCCACTTCCAGACTGGAGAAACATGAAGTCCCGATTCACGAAGAAAGAATATGGACCATTAGATCATGGGAGATAGTGGATTGTTGATATAGCATGAGTAGAACTCAGGGTTCGGGGTTCAGAAGAAAGGAGGTGAGCTAGATTTTGGCATTTGTGAGGTGAGAAGTCCCAAATTATTTGGAGAGTTGGATCCCAAGTCATATCCGGAGGTCACATCATCGGAGGATTGAAGGGAGGATATAGCGTTATCTAAGCTCTAGTTCGGGGTTCGAGGATTGGAAGAGTCGGGGAAAATCGTAGCAGAATGGTAGCAAAGATGAAAACCAAGTTCATACCCATATATTATCACTGTGTATCAACCCCAATCTTCAATCAACAAATTTAAATGATGAGCTTATCAATTGGACTATCATAATAACCAATTGTAGTGACTACAACCAAAACCACTATCAAGATAATGAACAGGGACGAGTTGATAACATAATATTATCAATGATGCATCACCAAGTCATAACCATCTATCGTGTATCCAACATGACATAATGGGTTTCCTTTATCAAAACTGAGCTTTGAGTAATCAAGGTTTGGCCCTGTAGACCAACACAGGGAGACATGGAGTCGACTCTCGACATCAGGTGAGAACCTCCGAGACCAATGGAGAATGCACAGGCTATACCACAAATGTCTTTGCAGATAGGGTGGGAATCCCCATGATAGAGGAGGATATGAAAAAAGGAGAAAGGCTCCATTTGGCCTTGTAACGATACTTAGCACATGTAGGGTATAACCCTCGTGGCTCTCCCAGTCAACCAACTAATAACATTGAGGTGAAATGAAGCCGAGAAGAAGCAATATGACCCACTCTGTGACCATTGGTAGGATGAAATAACCCAATACCCAAGTGAATAATGCATAGTGACACAGGACATTTTAAACCCATAAAATCCAAGACTGGATATGGTGATACAATGCGTGAAGGTAGTCGTCCAGTCTTGATGCAGGACCATCATCAGCAAGCACGAGTGAAGGATAGCTTCATATACACCAGCACGCATTTTGAAGATATTTTGGAATTTCAAAAACAAAAACATTAATGAAATAGATGGAAGGATGTAATTGATTTTAATGTTTTGGGATTGTAATACAGATCTTGAGCATTCGCTCTCATCTGTTGGTTGTGGAAATTTATTGTAATAAATGTAAAGTAGGTAGTAATCTTTAATTCAATAAGATTTCTTAGAGTAGTAGGAGGGAAAAACTCAACAAGAATCCCTCATAGATGTATTGTATTATCATTCTCATTGTGAGAGCAAGAGAGAAAGAGAGAAAGAAATCATAGGAGAGATCTAACCATTGATCCCTTCCATTGGAAGGAGAAATCAGAAAGTCAGGATTCGAAAGGAGGAGGGAAGTCCGCTTCCAGTCTCACGAAACATGAAGTCCTGATTCGTGAAGAAAGAATTTGGACCATTGGAACACGGGAGATAGTGTACTGTTGATCTAGCACGAGTAGAACTCAGGGTTTGAGGTTCATAAGAAAGGCGATGAGCTATATTTCGGCATTTTCAAAGTGATAAGTCCCTAATTATTTGGGGAATTGAACCCCAAGTCATAGCTAAAGGTCACATCGTCAGAGGATTGAAGGGATGAGATAGCATTCACTAAGCTCTAGTTTGAGGTTCATGGATTAGAAGAGTCGAGGAAACTCACAGTAGAACACCTGAGGTCCTGAATTCATGGAGCACCTTTTGGTTAAGCCCGTGATCACACCCAGTGGTCACATGGAGTGGATAATTACTCCTAGTGATTATTCACACGAGTGTAGTTTCATAAAAGGACCTTTGGATTTGTTTTCATGGAGGTTCCAGTGGGGACCTGGAGAGCGCTCGGGAATAGAGGAATATCCATAGACCAGGAGGTCAACAGAGGTAGGGGATCTCTGTTAGGTGGTATCATAGCTTACAACTATTGTTTTCTATAGAGAGAAGACAGAGGACAGTTGTGATTTAAATTCTGTGTGGTGGAATTTGAAACAATGCCACCAAGGAGATGTCCATAACTAAATTTACCCGATCCAGTCGTGGCAAGGGAAATGAGAGAAATTCATGCTTGTTTAGATGCTATGGAGACAACAAATAGAAAAACACCTGATATTGGAGATATCAGTGAGGCTAAAAGCGATAATGAAGAAGGAGAAAAAGAAGCTGTAGCTGAAGATGCTGCAGAAGAACGTCTTTTTAAAGCTCTTGCAAGGATAGGTGCTACAACGAAGTTGGACATCCCGATGTATGAAGTAAACTTGGATGTCGAGGAGCTACTAGATTGGTTTAGAGATCTAGATAAATAATTCAACTATGAGGATGTTGAAGAAGATAAGAAATTTAAGCACACTGTCACTAGACTGAAAGGACATGCAACACTGTGTTGGGATGAATTGTGGGCTGATAGGCGTTGCAAGGGAAAACAAAGAACTAAAATCTTGGATAGAATGGTAGTGAATATGAAATCCAAGTTCATACCCATATATTATCAAATCAATATGTTTCTAAGAATGTAGAATTTGAGATAGAAAGAGATGACAGTGAAGGAATACAATGAGGAATTCTAGAGACTTAACATCAGATTTGGTCATCGTGAGAGTTATGATGAAAAGGTCACTAGATATATGAATGGCATGAGATATGGGATTCAAGACGAGATGAGCATGGTGACAATCATAAATGTGGAATATTCTTATCAGGTTTCTCTGAAGGCATAAGAGAAATTGGCCTGAAAGAAAGGTCAAAGGGGAAGAGGTAGAAGTCAGAGCAGAGGCCAAACAAGTGCCTAGGATAGAGTATAGAATCCCAAGGATGAAGAAAATAATCCTCATAACCACCTAAAAAGGGGAGGAAGTTCACAAGGAAGACAATACGCCGAAAAAAACACTTTTCCCGGAGCAAGAGGAAGAGGTAGGGGCAGAGGAGGTGAAGAAAATTGTTTTGTCTGTGGGAAGATAGAACATAGGTCTTGGGAATGTCCCGATAGAACAAGGGATGGAAGAGGTGAAGCTCACATTTCAGAAGTGCAAAGGAGAAGTGTTGAAGAAAAATATGTAGAAGGTGGAAGATCCTTGATGATCAGGAAGATTCTCTTGAAGCCAGAGAAAGAGATGGAGAATCCAGTCTAGAGGAAGAGTTTGTTTAGGACTGATTGCAAAACCCAATATAGGGTATGCAAGGTGATAGTTGACAGTGGAAGCATGGATAAATTAGTATCCACAGAGATGGTGGAGAAGATGGAATTGGAGACAGTTACACATCCAAGCATGTATAAAGTTTGTTGGTTGCAAAAAGGACATCAGGTAACAATCACTAAACAATGTTTAGTTGAATTTAAGATAGGGGGTTATAGAGATGATATTTTATGTGACATAATTCCCATGGATGTTTGTCATCTTTTGTTGGGGAGGACTTGGAAATATGACATAAATTTTATTCATGACGGAAGAAAGAATACTTATACCTTGGAGAATAATGGTAGGATGTATATGTTGTTGCCAATTGAAGACAAGAAGGTGAAAGAAGAAACACGAAATACTATACTACTCATGAGTGGGAAGGAACTTCTTGATGAAGTCAAGAAATATCAAGAAATGCAATTTGTTTTGGTGAGAAAACCTAGAGTCATGTTGACCAATACCTCAATAGATGATCTACCTGAGGAAATTTAGGAACTGTTGGAAACTTTCTCCGATATAGTGGTGGATGATTTACCTTGTTCATTGCCACCCATCATAAGTATTATCCATCACATTGACCTTATACCAAGAGTGAGTTTACCAAACAAAGAAGCGTACATATTGACGTCATAGGAGAATGAATAAGTCAAGAAACAAGTCCAGGATTTGATGGATAAAGGGTTGATTAGAGAAATCTTGAGTCCATGCATTGTACCAATAGTGTTAAGTCTGAAGACATATGGTTGATGGAGAATGTGTATGAACTCGAGGGATATAAACAAAATCACCATCAGGTATAGATTTCCTTTACCCAGGATGGACAACTTGATGGATTGCTTGAGTGGAGAAAAGTTTTTTTCAAAAATTGATTTGAAAAGAGGATATCATCAGAGTAGAATGAGGGAAGTTGATGAATGGAAGACAACATTCAAGACGAATGAAGGGCTATATGAATGGATTGTCATGCCATTTGGCTTGATGAATGCGCCAAGTAATTTTATGATATTAATGAACGAAGTCTTGAAATATTTCATTGGAAAGTTTGTAATTGTATATATTGATTATATACTGGTCTTCAGTAAGAATGAGGAAGATCATTTGAAGCATTTAACTTCAGTAATGAGGAGGTTGCAGTGGGAGAAGTTACTGATAAATCTGAAGAAGTTGTCTTTCATGAAGACAAAACTCATTTATTTGGGTTTTGTGATCTCTTTGAATGAGTTGAAGATGGATTCATAGAAGGTAAAAGAAATAAAATAATGGTCGTCACCAAGGAATATCTTTGAAGTCAAAAGCTTCCATGGACTAGCCAGTTTTTACAGGAAGTTCATCATGAATTCTAGTGGGATTTGTGCACCAATGATGGACACAGTCAAGAAAAGACATAAATCTTTTAATTGGACAGAGGAGGTAGATAAAAGTTTCAAGTTGTTCAAAGAGAAGATGACTGAACAACCAGTTTTGGTTCTGCCAGATTTTAGTAAGACATTTCAAGTGAGATGCGACGTAAGTGGATTTGCGATTGGAGCAATCTTAAGTCAAGACAATAGACCAGCTGCATATTTCAGTGAGAAACTTAATGAGGACAAGAAGAACTACTCCATGTATGATAAAGAGTTTTATGCATTCATACAAGTGCTGAAGAAATGGAGGCACTACCTGGTTCCAAAAGAGTTCGTTTTATATAGCAACAATCAGGGCTTATAGTTTATAACTGGACAGGAGAAATTGAACCAGAAACATGAAAAATGGGTTGAGTTTATACAGAACTTTACTTTTGTTATAAAGCACATTTCCAGAAATGCTAATAAGGTTGCTGATGCATTGAGCAGGAAATGTGTGATTCTACGGGAGTTTCGAGTGAAGACATTACGTTTTGACAGCCTCAAGGAAATGTACCGAAATGATTCAGATTTCAAGGAGGCTTACAAAGCATGTGAGAATCCCATTTTAAGAGATAGAAGCCAATGGATTGAATATTTAATTCAGGATGGATTATTATTCAAATGAAATCCGTTGTGTATCTCGAAGAGTTCTATGAGAGAAAAACTATTGAAGGAAAAACATAGTAGGGGATTGGTTGGACATTTCAGCCATGAAAAAATATTTGTGCAACTGAACAATTTGTATTATTGGTTAAGAATGAGGAAAAATGTCAGAAAATTTGTCAAAAGATGTAGAATCTACCAACACACAAAGAGGAAAAGACAGAATATTGGGTTGTATCAACCATTGACAATACTAGAGAGGCCATGGGATGCGATAAGCATGGATTTTGTGTTGGGACTACCAAGGACACAAAGAGGTTGTGATTCCATATTTGTGGCAGTCAAAAGATTTTCCAAAATGGCACATTTCATTCCATGTCAGAAACATAGTGATGCAACACACATTGCAAATCTATTTTTAAAAGAATTTGTTCGACTTCATGGATTACCCAAGAATATTGTTTCAGAGAGAGATACCAAATTTGTTGGTCATTTCTAGAGAACCCTATGGAATAAGCTGGGGATGAATTTATCATTTATTTCATGATATCACCCTCAGACGGATGGATATACTGAGGTAGTAAATCGAAGTTTGGGGGAATTATTGAGGAGTTTAGTAACTCAACATCATAGTCAGTGGGATCAGATTTTTCCACAAGCGAAATTTGCATATAATGACTAAAATAATAGGAGCACATTACATATCCCATTCTAGATACTGTATGGAATGCAGCCAAGGGGAGTATCTGAGTTGAGGAACTTAGAGAAGAGTGAGTTCTGGATTGTTGGAGAGAAATATTTTGCAGCAGAGATGTAGGATCTCCACAGTTAAAATCAGAGAGCGGTTGCATAGTTCTAGCCAGGAATATAAGCTTAGAGTAGATCATCACAGAAGAGAGATTCAATTTGAAGTGGGATATTTAATCTTAGCACACCTTAGAAAAGAAAGGTTCCCTAGGGGAACATATAATAAGATGAAGATGAAAAAGATAGGGTCGTGTAAAATTTTAAGGAAATTTGAGGAAAATTCTTATGAGATAGAATTTCTAGATGTTGTGGGCATATCACCCATATTCAACATAGAATATATGTATCCTTATAAAGAATATGAAGCAGAAGGAGTACAGAGTCAGAAGGAAATTCAGTGGGTCAAACAGATGCCTGTAGCTGAAAATTCACATATGGAAAAGATAATCGATCAGAGAGTTAGCAAGAAAACCAGGAGGAAGACATATCTTGAATATTTGGTAAAGTGGAAAGGACACCCTATTGAAGATGCTAGTTGGGAAAGTGAAGCAGATATCTAGAAACATGGAGAGATAGTGCAGGAGCTCATGGAAAGGGGTCCATGAATTTTTCAGCCAGAGGAGTATGATGCAGGAGCATCGCCAGCAAGCGCGAGTGGAGGACAACTGGATATATACCAGCGTGCATTTTGAAGACATTTTGGAATTTCAAAAGAAAACAAATTAATGAAATAGCTGGAAGGATGTAATTGCTTTTAATTTTTTGGGGATTATAATACAGATCTTGAGTGTCCTCTCTCATCTGTCGGTTGTGGACATTTATTATAATAAATGTAAAGTAGGTAGCAATCTTTAATTCGATAAGATAGCTTAGAGTAGTAGGAGGGAAAAACTCAAGAAGACTCCCTCGTAGATGTATTGTATTATCATTCTCATTGTGAGAGAAAGAGAGAAGGAGAGCAATAAATCATAGGAGAGATATAACCATTGATCCCTTCCATGGGAAGGAGAAATCAAAAAGTTGGGAGTCAAAAGGAAGACAAAAGTCCACTTCTAGACTCACGAAACATGAAGTCCCGATTCGTGAAGAAATAATCTCGACCATTGGATCACGGGAGATAGTGGACTGTCGATCTAGCATGAATAGAACTTGGGGTTTGGGGTTTGGATGAAAGGAGGTGAGCTATATTTCAGCATTTGTGATGTGAGAACTCCCAAAGTATTTGGAGAGTTGGATCACAAGTCATATCTGGAGGTCACATCATCATAGGATTAAAGGGAGGAGATAGCATTCTCTAAGCTCTAATTCAGGGTTCAGGGATTGGAAGAGTCGGAGAAACTCGCAGTAGAACACTCAAGGTCCCAAAGTCACGAAGTGGCTTTTGGTTAGGCCCATGATCAAACTCAGTGGTCATGTGGAGAGGAGACTTACCCCTAGTGATTATTCATCTGGGTGTATTTTCGTAAAAGGACATTTGGATTTGTTTTCGTGGAGGTTCCAGTAGGAACCTAGAGAGATGCTTCAGCTCCGGAATAGAGGAAGATCCAAATACTGGGAGGTCAGAAGACCCTATTGAGTTAGGAGCTCGATGTCAAGTATATACCAAATGAAACCCTCCACTAAATCGACAAGGATGACAAAGAGCCTTTATGGCTGCTAACACTCAGAATGACCCAATACACTATAACTTTAGACATTATGGCAAAGAAAGCCACCAACGATTCATTCCAGAAAAATCACAATTTTACACAGTTTTCGTACTTAAGTAAAGCACAAACCCATACATTCGAGCCAATATCTATTTCATAAACATAGCAGACTCATGGATGGAATATAAAATACATACCTGTAATCAAAATCACATTAAACTCGAATTGGTTGAGAGGTTCTCCCTCTTCTTGAAAGTCAGAGAATAACCACAGTAAACACATTTGAACAATAGCCCGATTAGGGTGGCGGCTAGTGGAAGGAGTAAGGGTGATGTGCAGTAAATGCATGTCACCTCCATCCCCTGTCCATTAACTTCTCAGTACATGCCAACAATATTTCCATTAACTCGATTAGTTAAAGCATATAATCCACAGTTGGTGTCATTTTTGTCATTGATGTTTCGAATCCGAATCAGGATTCATCATCAGGACTAATCATCAGTTACAAAGCTTGCTGATCTTGGTCAATTAATAGTAGATGCAGGACAATTTTGAGATTGTAATTAGGTCGGCTATCTGTAACACCTTATTTCTAGAACTAAGGCAAAATTAAAAACAATTTAGAGTTAATAAATGATGATAATTAAGATAATTGATAATATTTCATAATTCTAGGTTTTCGATAATATTATATATAAGTCTAGGAGTTTATTAGTGTTGAATTATAAATATAAGAGACCATTACTAGCAAAATAAGTCCATTGCTACAAGAGACGCTTAAGAGAATCTCTAGAGATAATCAAACACCCCAACAACATGAACAAAGACGGTGGCCTGGAGGTAAGTAGATTTTGGCACCCATTAATACACCAACTTAGGGAATGTCATAGATCAAATCAAGTTTGACACCGCCTCACTTTCTTGCTTGTTTGTGGTTTACCTCTGAGTCAGTTCATAGGTCTAGAAGTCTAACTAACCTTATATTACCCACTTTTAATTCTAATTATAGAAACTTATTACTACACTTATCACTAATTAAGCTATATACACCCTAAATGACACTTTATATACTAATACTCATTTTTACCTTTCCAACCCTAGATTATCTTATACACTACTAATTACACTCCCAAATCACTTAAGACCTAAATTATCCTTTAGTAACCCTAGTTTTTTCACAATCACTTAAAACCTAATTCTTAAATTAAACATAATACCTAGACCTAATAATATATATATATATCTATATATATAGATATAGATATATATAACTTTAAAACCTAATTATTAAATTAAACATAATACTTAGACCCAGTTTATTTATATATAACTTTATCAAATTGATATACTAAAAACATAACAAATACACAATCTTACACTAACTTATCCTATAGAAACACTAGATTTATAATCACTTCTAAACTAATTTAACTTAACACCTAGACCTAATAATAATACAAAATCTTATTAAAACATAAATTAACCCTATTTCTTAATGACCCTAGCTTATATATATATATATATATATATATATATATATATATATATAACATTTTACACTACTTTATCCTATAGAAACCCTAGTTTTATTATAATCACTACAACTAATTCTTAAACTAAACATAATACCTAAACTTAAATTCACCCTATTATATCATACTAAATCCATTTAAGAAACCCTAGTACTATCAATAAATCAATTAAAATCAATCCTACACTTAAAAATCAATCATATTAAATCCATTTAAAGAAACCCTAGTAAAAATACACAATCTTACACTTAAAAACTATAATAATTTAAATTAATTGTTAAACTAAACTTATAATCACTTAAAACTAATTCTTAAACTAAACTATAATAACTTATAACTAATTCTTAAACTCAACTTATAATCACTTAAAACTAATTCTTAAACATAATACCTAAACTTAAATCCTCTTAAGAAACCCTAGTACTATTAATAAATCAATTAAAATCAATCTAATTCTAACCCTAGACTTTTATATTTATAACTCAACACTAATAAATTCCTAGACTTATATAGAATATTATCGAAAACCTAGAATTATGAAATATTATTAATTACCTTAATTATCATCATTTATTAACTCTAAATTGTTTTTAATTTTGCCTTAGTTCTAGGAATAAGGTGTTACAGATAGCCGACCTAATTACAATCTCAAAATTGTCCTTCATCTACTATTAATTGACCAACATCATCAAGCTTTGTAACTGACCATTAGTCCTGATGATGAATCCCAATTTGGATTTGAAACGTCGATGACAAAAATGAAACCAACTGTGGATTATCTGGCAATAAACCTCGAAACTACTCACCACAGAAATATGAAAACAGTAGTTAAACCATGTATCGAAACCATTGCCCACTAAAACCAATAGCACAACCCATATCAAAATGATTCCATAAAATAAACCACCACTTCAAATAACTCTATCAAATCACATAACTATTAGCTTATTGCTAGGGTTAACAACAACCATTTAAATTTCAATGCATGTAGAGAAGTATATGGCAAAGTTTAATTCCTGCCCTTTGGATTTGTTTACATTGCTTTTTCCTTTTTCCAACTGCTCTTTAGCATTGTTACTAAAATGTCTGTTGTACAAGTGTCAAAGTAATGAGTCCAGGAACATATAGAAATCGTAGAAATGAATAACATAGGCAACCGTGACATCCGATTAGAGATCAGAACAAAACATAACATGCCTTACCCAACATTCACTTTTCACACATAGAAACAACACATAATAAGACCAAACCATCGCAAAGAAGATCTCATCAACCATGCAAGCAGTGTCGAACAACGGCACAAACATCAAATAAGAGCCATATATTATCTCCCAATCTACAAGGTGGTCCCACCTACTAGTATTATTTATATGTTAGCTCATAATAATAGGCTTTAAAAATAATTTGCAGGCAAAACCTCATTGGAATTTTAATCGTCAACAAACTGGGGACTCAATAGGGAAATTTGTTCTCAATAGATTTATAACTCAGAACTCATGGTTTCATGGACCAAGAACAATAAGTCAAGAAGATATAACCAGGAATATTACGCAACAGGGGGAAGTGAGCGGATTTAATGGAAAAATGACCGAGAATTAAGGAATGACTCATGAAAAGTGTTAACTATGAGGTTTTTTACCACTGTATGCATACTCATTCAACCAAAATATTCTCTTCACTCCAAGGAGAAAAAATACTTATTTTTCTCTTTAAAATCTCAAAAGGATGAAGAAATGGAAAGAAGAAGCGAGAGATAACCAATATTTTTATAAAATAGTAGTGAAAGTAGATAGCAAATTCAAGTATACTTCAGGGGAAACATCGCAACAACTATGTAATCTTGATTTTTATTGACTAACAATGCTTTGCAGGAGTGTCATTGTGGAAAAACTTATCCAATCATCTTATTTTGACCAAAATAAACTAGAATATAGTAACCAATAAAATCATGAAATTAATAAATTTGCAAAAATAAACCAGCAAAAATCAATGACATGATGTAAAATAAGTAGGAACAATTAAAAACAAAAAGCAGAAATCATACTATTGTAAGGCAGGAAAGAAAAAGCACAAAAATGAAAACAGAGCTAGGCTACTAGTATACAGAAAATCTGAACAACATTAGGACTTTTCACGTTGGTCCCTCACAATGTTTTAAGAGAGAACCATTAGCGCTATAGGAAAACAATTTCTCTGGTAAATCCCTTAGAATGCATAAGTTAGTATCCAAGACATAAGCAATTTTGAAAGGAACCAGGAATAACACTTGGAACTCCAAGGTAATCATCAACCTTTTAACGCATATGATTATATCATCAAGGTATATGTGGATGATGATCAATTCATCAAGAGTTGTGTGGATAGGTCTTTTAAAAGTGACACTTGCATTAGGTAATCCCGAAGGAAGACAATTATAAGACATAGCACCACATTTAGTGATACAAGTTGTTTTGTGAAGGTTTGCCCCTTTACCTTGATTTTCCTGTAACCCCAAAAAATGTCAGGTAAGGGCCTCGTCTGTGACCTTACAACCTACTACGAAATCATTTCCATATTATGAGGAGGAAAATAATTTCTCATAATAGCTTGATGGTGAGTGTTAAATTTAATGCAGTTTCTAATATGATCAACGATCTTTCAAATAGGTACCCAATTGGAAACCCACTCAGAGTAGACTAAAAAAATAATCTTAGCCTTAAAGAAATTTTCCAACTCTCTTTGAATGGTTTTTTTATATGCAGAGTTAATAGGTCTTTGTTTTTTCCTAGATGGTTTCATAGCATGTTGAATAAGACCAGGATCAAAACCATGAAGATCCTCAAAAGACCAAGCAATTTTTTTTTGAAATCCACCAAGTATCTTGGCAAACCTCATTTCTTCTTTACCAGAACATTGGAAACTTAGTTTAATACTCTTTGAAGATTCAAGTGCTCCAATGTTAAAGGACATGGTTTCACCCACCTTCTTTCTTGACTCCCCTTCTCTCTTTTTTTCTTTATTGCCTACATCACTCGATGAAAATGAACTCTCAAGAGGATTCATTCCGTTAGGAATCTTGTCGTCTTCTATCGATGTCATTTCATTGGGATTAAGAGGTTCATATTGAATGAAAGCACAAATTCTCTCATCATTAGGGAAGGCATGCCAAGATTCTACCTTGTCTGGGATATGTGAACGATATAGAGATTGAAAGGAACAGTCAGGCCTGTGAGGCAAAGTTTTTTGATTAGTAGAAGATGCAAAGAAAACTAACTGATCAACCATTGAATTCAAATCCCTCTTAACATGAGTGATTTTGAAAGATAAAAGGTTTGAGATAAGTGCCCAAACAGTTTGGGTCTATCGTTCCATCAACTCGTTGCTAAGAGAGCATAGATTACGTATCAAGTTCACAACAAGCTCTGAATCCCCAAAAATGGAAAGGTGACCAAAATTTATATTAAAGGCACTTTCAATGCCTAATAATAAAGCTTCAAATTCAGTGACATTGTTTGTGCAATAAAACTCCAACCTGTAAGACAAGTTATGAATTTTCCCTACAGGGGAAACCAAGATAATTCCAGCCCCATTACCTTTATTAGAGCGTGAACCACCAAAGTGCATGTGCCACATATCATCGTCAAAATCAATTTGTTCCAAAGGAATAGTATCCTCCTCTGCAAAGATGGAATACACTCATAGGTCCTCTTTGACATAGTTTACACTAGATTGAGGAACACTCTCTATGTAGGGTTAAATCATTCCCTCTCTAAGCACTGTAATGTTCTTACCGTTTTGAGGCATGGATAAATGTGTCGCGTCGAGTGAGAGGTATCTACTTGTTAAGTCTTTCCAATCCCTTCCAAATATAATCGAGTAATTTCTTATAGGCATATCAATTACCTAAATGCTAAGGGTTGTCCTTATTTTAGGATGAGCGCATACAACTAAGGTCATATCCTTAATATCTCCTATGGTTGATTATTGTAGGATATCATGGGAGAGAATGATTTTGGAGTTTTCATTTGTACAAGACAATCCTAGCTCTTCGATAATAATCTTCAAAATCACACTCTGGCCCGAACCACCATCAAAGAGGCAACAATGGGCAATCTTATCCATAATATTTACTTTTTGTTTTTAAGTGAGTTTAAGAGCCTGTATTACTAAAGGAGGGTTATGATACAAGAAAGGGGAACTCCTTGGTCTGCTAAAAAGGAAACAAGGCTAGAGGTTCCTGATTTGTGTTTTCTAAAATAAACAAGGGGTATGAATGGATTGCCACCATGGGAAACCAACCTAGTCCTACCATATCCAGTTTTTGACAAGATAAGCACAAAATACATGAAAAATAAAACCAAAAATATCATAAGTTGAGACTGACACATGACTGAACTGACTGACTTGACAATAGACTAACCAAACACTAGTTCAGGATAATGATATGTTTCTTTCCTTCATCCATCTGACCCTTGTTCTCCTCCTTTTGGGAGACCATGTGAGTATTTTTGATATGTGTGGGCTCTCCATTCTCATCGGTTGGCGTGATGTCCATGTGATGTACGTAGCACAGGTAGAGGTGGAATTGAGCATCCAACTACTCCATATTGGATTTCTGGTCCTTCTCGACTTCAAATAGCAGTTTGGTAATGGTTTCCAGACTGCTAAGGTGCCTCAAGATTTCTTTCAATAGTTTCATGTGTTCCTTGCTGTTCTCCTGTCTGGAATCCTCCCTTTTCAAGCTCACTTTTCCAATCAACATCTTTGTTTGCCATGCCATATCCACCTTTTAGTGGTAGAGGGTTTCCCTGGGTTGTGTGGCTATTGGGTCCATTACCCAGTCCGCTTCCTGAGTCAGATAATCCCATGTTTTTCCCTTGCATTTTTATTTGATTTCATTTTCTAACCGAGTAATGGTCGCCTTTCCTTTCGGTGAAACCATAGTATGAAAGGTTCCCTCTACATATTTTTCCACCTGCTCCATCCTTGAAACCCGCCGAGGATTTTTCAAAGTTCCCTTCCCGAGGGGGTTTTTTTTTCTGTGCATTTGATTCAATCACACCATCTCGTCTGGTCTATGGCAGATCCCTTGTTGGATTCTCGACTTGTTCCCGTCTACACAGGGGTTCCTCCTTTCCTTGCCCTTGTGTTTGTGGTAGCCCCTGCAGTTGCACTCATTTGTTTGCATCTATTTCTGTTGTTTATTCTCTTATTGAACTTTCCCTGTTGTGGGCTTGTCCTTCCAATCACAGTCTTCCCATATAGGTGGGCCTTCTCGTCCTGTTTCCCTGTCATGGTACGTAGGATCATGATGAATCGCCCATTATCCCTGTATGGGTTGTTTCCCCTGATTGCTTGATATCCTACTGTGCATCTCCACATACTTGGTAATTGGTGTGGTGTGTCGATACTGGTCCGTGTCAATCCCTCTTGCCTTACGTCATTCGTTGCCTGTTGTTTGCCATTGATACTTTCCCACAGTCTTTCCTCGCAAATCTTTCTGTTGACACAATCTTGTTGTTGTACCCTCGCCTGTTGTATAATTTGATCCTACATTGTGATTGGTGGTCAAGTGTTGGGTAGTCATATCCTTCTTGGGTCCTTTGTTTCTTTCGTTGGGCCTTTCATTTCCCTCCTCGATGTGACCTTCCTTTCTTAAGTTGTTGTCATGATATTTTGTCACTCGTTGGATGCAGTCCATTCTGAATTGTCCTTTTAGGATGTTGATCCAGGTAGTTTCTAGTTCTGGTCCTTCCTTGCTAACCCCCTCGTTGGCAGTTCTGTCCACAAGGCCATTTGCTGACCTACGTACCCAGGGCAACTCCATTGTGTTAATCGTTTGCAGAGGCTCTTGGATTTTTTGTAGAGAGTGTGCCAAGCATCAGTGTCTCTGAACCTTTCCCACTTTGGTGCCATTTTGGAGTCTCTTCACCGTGTTGATGACCAGGGTGGATTCACCTTCCACGATAGTGTTGGTCATCCTTTCACGGGTTAGAATTCCGAGACCGAGATCTAGGGCTACAAATTCTGCTGCGTTGTTGGTTGAGTTTCCCATACTCCTAGCATACAACTAGATTATGTTACCACCGTTATCTTTGATCACCCATCCCATCCCTTTCATTCTTGGGTTTCCTTTTTCCACCCTGTAAAAATTTAACTTGAGGAACCCTGTCGAAGGTGGTGTCTAGTTGCGCTCTCATAATTGGAGTTGTGGTGGATGCCCTACATGTGTGTTGTTGCGTCCATCTTTTAGGTGAAAATATTCTAGGATTCCAGAGTCCTAGCCTGTGAGTTGCGCTTTTCTAGTCTGGAAGTTGCGGCTCTGCACCGTTTCTCATATTTGTGATATTATTGCTTCCTTGAGTTTCCCTTCCAGAAGGATTTCATTCCTAAAGATGCATTGGTTCCTTTATTTCCATATTTCCCATATTATCATCCCTGGCATGAGATTCCAACAGAGGTTCACCATTTCATTTTCGATGTAACTCTCATTCTAGTTATTGATGGTTGCACTGATGTTACCTCGGCTCCTATTGGACTGGATAAAGATGCCTGCCACCCAATCCCAGATATTTTCTGTGTAATTACATTCATCGAGGAGGTGATTCGTTGTTTCTTCCTTAGCTTGACAGAGGTGGCATCGTGATGGGCCCATGAAACCAATTTTTCTTAGGTTTTCCTAGGTTATAATTCGGTTGTGAAGTACTATCCATTTGAACTTTTTGATTTTTGGCCACTGGGGCCTGCCCCATATCTTTCCCCATTATTGCACCAGATCTTCTTGGTCCTAGTCCTCGATGTAATTATGAGATTCTTTTAAGTTGAATTCCCCACCATTTTTCCTTCCCCATCTTAGTAGGTCCTCTTCTTCTGAGACTACAATTTTCCTTTTCCCCAATTCCTCCTCCACCTCTTTCGTTATTGTTATGATCCAATCTCTATTTTGTGGATTGAGTTTGTCCCAGATCCTCCATATGTTGTGGTCATTTTCTTATTTCCAGTAGTGGTGGATTTTGATTTTTCCTTACATGGTCATATCCTATTGGATTTCCTCCCTCTAGGGATTTTCCATTCTGTGTTCCTATTGCCATGGGTCCTCCCAAAATTTGGTTGTTTTACCATTACTCACTTCCCAGAAGCTGTGTTTCTAGATCCAAGTTTTGTTTCACCAGGATAGATTCCATATGGTTGATCCCTCCCTTGTGCCCATAAATGAATTTGATCATTGTCGTTGATGTCCAGGGAATACTTGGACTTCCAAAGGGTTTCCCACAGTGTTGACTTTTATTTGACCCATCTCCACTAGAGTTTTGCCCCGTAGGCTTCGTTGGTAACTTGTGGGTGTTGTAACCTCATACCTCCTTTGCATTTTGGTTTGAAAACCTTCTCCTAGGCCATAACTGCCCACTTTTTCTTTCTTTTCTCTCCTCTCCATAGGAAGTCCCTTTGGATGGATCTTATTTTTTGGAGTATTCCTTTGGGAGCAGGAAACACTGACATCATATAGGTCAGAATTGCTTGCAGACCCGATTTGGTCAGGATAAGTCTCCTCACTAGGTTGAGGGATCTATAATTCCAGTTTTTCACCCTCTCCTGTAGCTTGTTGATCACTCCTTCCCATGTTTCCATTTTGCATGCTCTATCTATCAAGGGGATTCCCAAGTATTTCATTGGGAGCATTTTGCTTTCAAACCCCAAAATATTTTCTAGGTTTCTTTGAATTGTTGGGTTGGTATTGAAGAAATAGATCATGGATTTGCAGTGATTGATCACCTCTCCTGAGGCTTCCCCAAAATATTCTAAGATTGTTTTATAGGCTTTCGCTTCCTTGACCATGGGTGTGCCATAAAGTAAGGTGTCATCAACGAATTGTTGGTGCATGGAGGTAGGGTAGTTTTCGAAAGGTTCGATGCCTGTTATTTATCTTGTTGTAGTTGTGATTTTTATTCTTCTATTGAGTCCTTCCATCATCAGAATGAACAGGAAAGGTGATGTTGGGTCTCCTTTTCTGATGCCTCTTGAAGGTCAAAATGGTTTGGCTGGGGCTCCATTGATTAAAAGAAAGTAACTTGTCGTTAAGACTAGGTTGACAATCCAGTTGATCTAGTGTTGCGCAAATCCAAAAGATTCTAGAGTCTTGACCATATAGTACCAGCTAATTTTTTCATAAGCCTTTGCTAGGTCAAGTTGGATTATCATCCCCCCTCTCCTCTAGATTTTCAGTGTGTGTATTAGCTCATGGCCATGGATGATGTTGTCCAAAATTTGTCACCCTTCTACAAAACTTGCATGTTCCTATTAAATCAATGTGGGTAGGAGAGGTTTCAGTCTATTGGATATGACTTTGGAGATTATCTTGTAAACCACTTTGCCTAAAGCTATGCATATGTAGTATTCTAGGGTCCTTGCTGCATTTTCTTTGGGGATTAGAGTAATCATTATGGCATTTAGCACTTTCATAATGGAGGTTGAGCATCTGGAGTCTTCTACCACCTCATAAACATCATGTTTGACCACTTCCAAACATGATTTGAAGAATTCCACTATGAAACCATTTGTACCTGGGGCCTTTCCATTGGGCTTCTCCTAGACCACTTGGTGAATTTCCTCGTTAGTGATGGGTTTGTTTAGGTTGATATTTTGTTCCTCGGTAACTAGCCTGGGGATGTGCTGAATTATCCTTTGTATGGCCTCCGTTTGGTCTTGGTTGGGTTCCTAAGCTATCCCATGGAAGTGGTTTACCAATATATTTTCATTCTCTTTGTGGGACTCTCTCTGGATCCCATCCTGATCCCGAATTTTCAGGATTTTGTTGTGGGTTCTTCTAGCAATGGTTGTTCTATGAAAAAAAATTGTATTCCTCTCTCCTTCCTTTAGCCACCTGATTCCGGACTTTTGGTGCCATAGAGTCTCTTATTGCTGGCATCCTACTTCCCATTCCTGGGTCATTTGGATCTCTTCATTTTTCTGATCCTCTGTATAGCCCTCATCTATGCATATTTCCTGGAGTTTCCTTATTCTGTCTTCAATATTTTTTTTTTCTTGTTTTATGTTTGCAAATATTTCCTTATTCCACTCTTTGAGTTTATGTTTGATGTAGTTTAGTTTCTTATAAATATTGAACATCCTTGTCCCTAGCTCCAGTTTTTTCTCCCACCACCATTGGCTGATGTTCTTCTTGAAGGTGGGATGTTCGATCCAAAATTTCTCGAATTTGAAGGGTCTATTCTTCGGTGTGGTTTGGAAGTTTGCTTCCAATTGGACTGGATAATGGTATGAACCCCCCCCGGGAAGGATGTTGCATTCTAAAGTTAAACCTCGTAGAATGATGGACTTCGACACCAAGAATCTTTCAAGCCACGTCGCTATCTCATGTTGATTTATTCATTTTTTGTTCTATGTGAACTGGAAATTACTATTTTTGATATCCACCATCTCCATTGTGTCAATGAAAGATGAAAAGTCTTCCGCATCTCTATCCAATCTCCTAGTGCCTGCTTTTTTTTTCCACAAGTGTCATGATAATGTTGAAATCCCTGACCAGGATCCAGTGGAGGTTGTTGGAACGGGCTTTTAGGTTTTCTAGGTCTAGGAGCATTCTTCTCTTTTCTTCCCATATCTGGGGACCATACACATTAGTGGATAGAATCACCTCCATGTTACCTATGATTTGCATGTTAACCGAAAGTGTGTGTCTCGTGGCTTCAACTGCTACTAGATTCATCACTTGTGGGTTCCAAAAAGTGAGAATATCGCCTGACATCTGTTGTCTTTTGACAACCAACATATTGTACTTGCTCCATTGTTTTTTGATGATTGTTTCCATTCTGTCTACAATACATTTTGTCTCTTGGATGAAACAGAGGTCCGGTTGTTCCTTCCTCAGTCTATTTTTAAGGATTCTTTGCTTTCATGGGTTGTTTAGGCCTCTAATATTCCTTGTTATAATCTTCATTTAAACATGTGGGGGGGGAGTTTGGAAAGCGTTTTTTTATCTTACTTGAGTTTATCAACAGAGTTTAGAGTTCTTGTAGGGCTACGTTGTTTGATTTCCTTCCTTTCTTCCTTCTCACCTGCCTGGGTGATAGATGTGGTTGTCCCTCATCTGCTTTGATTCCTAGGTGTCCTATCTCCCCATGCATGCTCTTGAGCCCTTTGGATTTTGCTTCCTCCCTTGGGAGGAATAGGTATTGGATACGATCTAGTTTCTCCACTGGTAGATTATCTATGCCCTACCTTTTCCATTGCTCCAGTATGTTTGGGAGATCTATTCCTTCCCTTTCCACAATATCTTTGAGATCATGATCTTTCATACCTACCTCGCTTGGTGTCATTTCCGCATCTCCGCCTGCCTCCTGCATGGGGGTGTTGACATCTCTGGTTTCTCCATCCATCAGAGTTGCGCTACCCACCTGTTCCATCTTATTGCTTGGACTGTTTATGTTCTCATTTATGGCTTGTTCCTTAGCTTCTTTAGATTTTTACTTTTCCTTTCCTCCTGCTTCCCCTTTGTTGGTTTTGTACCTCCCTTTCAATCAATTCCTGGCTTCTGGATTGGTTCCCATTGGGGATTTACTTGGTTTCTTGTTTTCTCTATTTCTGTGGTTCAACTTGATAAACCCATCCTGATCCTGTTGTATTTTGGTGGTTTCCTCTTATTGTTTTTTATTGAGAGGGAATTCTCTAAATAGGTGTCCATGTTGATGGAATCTTCTACATTTGAATGCGATCTGATCATAGTTGATGCTTTGTATCCATTCCTCATCTCTGAATTCCAAGCTTATGGCTTCTGGGAGTGCCCCTGATACATCCATTTCTATGTAGATCCTTGCATAGGAGGTACATCTCCCTTTTAGGGTTGCTTCCGATGTCTTCACATATTTTCCAAGTTTGTTCTCAATTGCTTCGAAAGTAGAGGGTAGCCAGTAGTGTAGTGGAAAAGAGTAAATCCCTAGCCAAACAGGTAAATTCTTGAAGGTTTCTTTCTCTTGGGAGAAGTTTTCCTTTCATGGCCACATGTATAGTCCCGCTGAGGCGTGGAAGTATGCACCCCCCTAAAAGAATATATCCATGTCCTCCAAATTCATGAATACTATTGTGAATAAGCCTTTTGAATCCAGGTCGAGTTACACATCCTCTCTTGGCTTCCATTGATATTTTATCCAGTTGCACAACATTTTGTCTGTGGGCCACAAACCCATGAACTTGCAAATTAGTTCATGTGTCTTCATCTAGTCCCAGAAGAGTTGTGTTTGTTGATATTCTAATATCACCTTGGGTATTATTTTTTTTTTAGGTTTACACGGGTTGTTCCCTTCTACCCCATTGGGGTTTGATGGTTCTTGCACATCACTCTAGGTTTCTTTGGCTTCTTCCCCCATGTGATCCATTGTTTTCCTGATTCTTTTCCGGTCTTGATACTAAGGTTCTCGTCACTGGTTCCTTGAAACCTCTGCCTCATAGGCCTTTCCCCCTGTCCACCACTACCTTATTGTATGAGGGGGTTCCATTACCTCCCTCTTTGGTAACCATGTTGTGCTCTACTGTGTCTTTGACTATCAAACCCTAGATTATTGTTTCTCCAAGAATCATAATTACATTTGTCCTTATCCATAATATTTACAGAAATATAAAAAGGTGGATTTCTTACATGGTATCTAAAGTTATGTACACCTAACTTATTTACAGATGAATATTCTTTGTTTACCTTTTCAAAAAGATTGGCTACAATGGAAGATCTTCCCTCCATGAATTGTTTCAGATGCATCTGTTGTTCAAGGATGACAACCATGTCCAAAAGGTTTGCATCTTCTTCGATGTTGGCCAACTGATTCAAGATATTGTATTTGGAAGAGGGGAGAGAAAAAGTTGTCCCTTGATGGTCAGGAACATTAGGATCCTGAACAATAGCAATGGGTGAGGATGAGCTCGGACTAGAAGAATTGTGGGGAGAATCAGATTTTCCCTTGGGAGCATAGGCTTTGTTCCTAGTATTGATGATAATGACTTCTTTTGGCTCTCCAAAATATAGGACAATGATAATAACTTATGGTCTTTTACCAAATATCTTATCTCTGGAACTCTTCCTTACTTCACATGTGGCTTCCTCGTGGTGTTCCTCACAGAAGTTACACCAGCTTCAAGGAAAGATGTCCTTAGGCTGAAAAATTATTTTCAATTGGATTTATACGGGGGGTACAAAAGAGGATGAAGCTCCAGGGGTGAGAGGTGAGGCAGTCCCCCTTTTCTAGAATGCTATCATATGATTTTTCATATCTTGGACTAGCTGTAAGAGGGTGGAAATGTCTGTCTGTCTAACCGATTCTCCCTAGGGAAGACCTGTTCTTTCAAGATGTTCTTCATACTCTGAACAAGTATGCAGAGCGAAACCAAGATTATCAATGGATTTTTCCTCAAGCCTATGATGGTAGGGGGAAGGAAATTCATTACAGTAATGCATGAAAGACGCTTGGTTTTGAGGGTGGATGAGTTCAAGGATTTGATTATATAGCTTCGTGAAACACAAGTTGAAAGACTTGATGGTCTCACCATCCTTATAGGTGAAGTTATTGTATTCCCTTAACTTCTCAGCTGAGCTTTTAGATTGCCCATCAGTGGATCTGAACCAATATATCAATTCCTCCCAAGTAGACATAATCTTAGGAGGAAGGTCAAAGAAATTAGTTGCAACCTTTCCTTCCATAGAATTAACGAATAAACATGTACAAGTATCATTATCATTGGATCCTATGTTATGACAAGCATTAAAAAATGCCACCAGGTGTTCATTTGTAGTGACAGTGTTATTTCCCAAGAACTTAGGAATATTCTCCTTGAACTTAAGAAGTGGACGAGTAGCAGGTGCTAAATTAAGAGAGGAAACATGCCATGGTGTGGTTGTGGCGTCTTCTTTAAACTGAAAAATCATACTTTTTAATGACTTTGGTGGGATTTTTGGAAGATTAAACAGGGATATTGTGGCTATATAAGCTACCAATCACCGACGAAGATGAAGCATGAGAGGAGGAAGCACCTCTAGTTCCACCAGATCCACCACCACATGTCGTCTTGTGGATGATAAATGAGGGAAAGAAAGACAAACTAGATGAATCAGACAAGGTTCTCCTTAGAGAACTTTGTTGGGTAGATAACACAACATTTCTTCTTCCTATTTCAGCCATAGGATTGATTTTTGGTGATAAGCTTCTTCTTGTTCTAGATGCATGAGAGTCTAAGGACATGAATGAAAGGAAAAAATTGAAGAAACAAGAGGGCTACTATTGATTTCTAGGTTGTCTACGTCTAGCTTCCCAACATTCTTGTGAACTAATATCTCGTTAGTTTGTTGCCCAAGAATGGTTAAGCTCAACATGTGTATTGGCAGTGTCTAAAATGGTGTTAAATAGATTCAAAGAAATGTTGGTTTAGTATTGGAGACCAGGCTCAATATTGGGTTGTCTTGCAGCAGGCACAATCATTAAGAAATAAAACATCCAAAGAATCAAAATCAAAAAAATATATGTATCGATGAAAATTGAGTATAAAAATTAACTAGAGAGATATTGAAGATCTCCCTAGTATGGTCGCCAAATAAATGTTGAGGAAAAGATATGAAATGATCTTACTCAAGCATTTTCAGATTCTGCTTAGCTAAAGAAAAATAGACGGGAATGTCACCCTAGGTTTATAGCCATCAAAAATAAAATCCTAACTCACAAGTATCAATTACAAGTGCTTATGCTAGTCTTTTTCACAAATAAAAGCTTGCAGGAAAATTCATTTAATATGATTTAATGGATATAATAGTTGTTGAAAACGAGTGTAAAGACATAAGCAACAAACCAAGATGATAATCAATATATATGAGACATAAATCAATCCTTTATTTCATTCCAATTCACCAAAGAGTCATTTTCTTTCCAAAATCTCAGACAGAAATTTCGGACCAAAGTCAAACTTAGACATCCCCGATGGAACATACAAAAGGACCTCTGAAAAAAAACAAAAAACTTAACTCTAAAAGTTTGATCCCCTTGCCATAGATTTTTGCCCACTCGACTATGCACAATAGCCTTTGTAAGTCATGAAAACTAATTCACAAATAGACAAGTCTACACAGACTATCAAAGATAGATCAACACCTCTCAAACACAAGTGTCTGAATGATGTAATTCAGCCCTGAATGTTGTTGTCTACAATAAGACCCTGCTATCATAAAAGATAATTTGGCTTGTGATAAATTAAGGAATGAATGAAAACTGAACTATCTCAACATAAACTCAAAGATAAAACCTTAGTATGCTTCTCCTTCTATCCTCCCCTTGTTCCTTTGTTTCCTTTTTCCTTCAAGAAAATTAGAATTGGTTGAAGTAGTTGAACCAACTCATTAGTTAAGTTAACTAAAATTCAACCAACTTTTTAGTTAAGGGGGGGGAAATTAATAAATCATAATAAGGGTTTTAAATACATAATAACTAGAAGGTGGGACCCCTTGTAACTCCCTTTATCTCACAAAAATCATAACATAACTAGTTAGTTAATAAAAAAATCCCTCCTTGTGACTCCCCTCATCACATTAACATTTGACAATTTAGCTCATTGATATTTGAAATTATTTTCAAAAATGCATTACTCATATATCTAAAAATAAAATATGTTGTCCAAAAATTTCTGAAGCCAACTGTCATCAACAATAGATAAAATAAAAAACTCAAAAGCCATATTTCCCACTCTGAGATGGAATATTTCCTTGATTGTTGTTTTCACCCTTTGATTTTTTTGTATTTTTCTTTGGCAGCACTGAGCCTTTAGGCCTAATATCATTGATCATGTGAGAACAATCATCCCTCAAATGCATCCGAGAAAACATAGATTTATCAGAGCCATTGGAGGGTGAGGAGGGGGAAACAATGGCTTTTCCTTTGAGAAGGGCATGGTGGGCCTCGGTTTTCAACCTTTTTCTAGCATGAGAGGATTGAACTAGTGAGTGAACAGGTGCATCTTGGACAATTGGGTTAATAGACGGGGGAGCAGGCAAGGACAAATTGGGCCAACCACGATGTTGGGAGAGTGTTGGGTGGACAATCTCTTCCCATCCTTCCTTTTTGGGAACCTTGAGTTGCAATGAGACCTGAGGGGGAACGAAAATACCATGGGCTTGTGGAGCTTGTAAAGGAGGCCTTTCAGGCCTAGGTTGGACCATTCCTTGCCCAATCCAATTGAAAAATCCAGCCTGAAACAACTAGCCTAGCTCTTGCGAGTCAACATCGAAGTGTATGGAGAACCTTGGCCTTCTTGGGCCTCCATTCCAATTACCTCTCCCTTAGTTTCCTCTGCCATGGCTACCTCGGTTGAAAAAAATCATTCTTGCATGCATGATTGATTAGAAAATAGTTCTTTTAACAACCATACATGACAACTCTTTAAAAATATAAAATAGATTTTGACTCAGCAACATATCAGGTTCATGAAATCCAATCCATATAAATTGTTTAATTGTTGTCAATGAGAAGGGGGTGAACAAAAGGTGATGGGATATGTGAGAGGCTTGTATTTCGCAAAAAATGATAAAATGAGGAGGAAAAGAAACATGGTTACTTCTCAAAGACCACAAACAATCAACTGTAATGCAACCAAAGTAAACATTATTTTAATCCAACCAAAACAATGCGACTCTAAACTTCTTCAATACGAAATTCTTCTTGACTATATTTAAATTTTAGAACAGGGAGTGAAAAATGAATGTGTGAAGGCAAGGGGGTTGTAATTAATGAAAGGAGAAATAATGGTAGGGAAAAAGAACGATTACTATTCATAAAATTAATTAAGTGATCCATAAAACTATTTTGTAAAAGGAAACACCAATCCAAATGACCACTAAGACCCCAAAACAATTACTATGTACACTTCAAGCAATTATGTGCATTAAATTTCTCCCTGTTGTAATCAAATACTTAGCATAGTATCATCAAAACAAGACAATATGCATTCCACAACAACCTGTAGGGTAGATCTACTCCTTTCATTTATCCATTTAATATTTCCAAGAAATTCCCAAATTCATAAACTGTAAGTTATTTCCACTCAGTTCAACATCAAAATCAACCCCTGCCCATGGATTATTACAATCATCAAATACAAACTCAAATGTCATGCTCGATTTTGTCTTTTAATCATTTAATAATTGAATTACAATGAAGTTATATTGTCACGGAACCGGTTCTTATCACTGTTAAAAAACATGGTATTCATTTAACATACATAGTGGACAATCGACACCACAATTCATATTCAAATTGCAAGCTCTTGACTTGCCATTTAAACACACAGACAACAATCACCACTTCAACTCACACTATGTTGTGGCATACACAGAACCATTCGACCAAATGCAAGTGTATTTATATGATTGTACAAGTCCAATTTTCTTTGAATATAAACATTCAAAATGTTGGGCTATCCATCCAATCCAACGAGGCATCAAAAGCAGGCTCGATTTTACAACACAAATTGATCAAATTGCAACAAATCCATGTTCAAAACCCGTGACATTCTCTAATGGAACAATCAATTAATATCGATAACAAACATAGTGGATAACCATGCCATAATTACCACGAATGCAACATTTCCATTTGACAATTTTAAAACATACAACCACAGTATCATTAACTCAAACTCTCATGTCGATCTATCAATCCAATACAAGGAGGCAACAACAATATTGCTAAAATTAATCAAACTGCAACAAAACCATACTTTGTAAAAACTTGTGCCCATCCTTGATGATGCAATCAAATAACCATAACATATATAGTGGATGGAAATTCCATAGTCATCCCGATTGAAATAACCATTTGGACATTAAAAACAAATAGTCACAGTAACCATTGACTCATGGTGTAGGAACGCCACATATACCAATGCATCATGCGCGAAGTATCATTAATCAATTGTAAACTAATGGCTAGTTAACATTTCAATAATCCCAATGTAAAAGACAATGACTATGTATCAACCCCAATATTCAATCAACCAATTTTAATGTTGAGCTTACCAATTGAACTATCATAATAACCAATTGTAGTGACTACAACCAAAACCATTGTTAGGATAATCAACATGGATGGGTCAATAATAGAATATTATCGATGATGCATCACCAACTCATAACCATTGACTGTGTATCGAACATGAAATAACATGTTTTATTTATCACAACTGAGCTTTCAATAATCAAGGTTTGGCTCTATACACCAACATAGGGAGACATGGAGTCGACTCTCGACATCAGGTGAGAACCTCCGAGACCAATGGAGAATGCACATGCCATACCACAAATATCTTCGCAGACATGGTAACAATCCCCATGAGAGAGTAGGTTATATACTGAGGAGCAAGGCTCCATTTGGCTTCATAACGATATTTAACATGCGTAGTTTATAACCCTCGTGGATCTCCTAGACAACAAACTAACAACACTAAGGTGAAACGAAGCCGAGAAGAATCAATATGACCCGCTGCACAACCATTGGTAGCATTAAATAACCCAATACGCAAGTGAATAATGCAGAGTGACACAGGACATTTTAAACCCATTAAACCGCATAAAATCCAAGACTGGGTATGGTGATACAGTGCGTGAAGGTAATCGTCCAGTCTAGACCAAATGAAATCGTCCACTAAACCGGAAAGGATGACATATATCCTTTATGGCTGCTAACACTTAGAACGACCCAATACACTATAACTTCAAGCATTATTGTAGAGAAATCCACCAATGATTCATTCCAGAAAAAATCACAATTTTACATAGTTTCCATACTTAAGGAAAGCAAAAACCCATACATTCAAGCCAATATCTATTTCATAACCAAACCAGACTCATGGATGGAAAAAAACGACATACCTGTAATAAAAAACACTTTAAACGTGAATTGGTTGAGCGGTTCTCCCTCTGCTTGAAAGTCAGAGCATAACCACAATAACCATAGTTGAACAATATCCCAATTAGGGTGGTTGCCAGTGGAATGAGTAAGGTTGACCTGTAGTAAATGCACATCGCCTCCATCCCCATTCCATTAACTCCTTAGTATGCACCAAAAAGATTCCCATTAACTCAATTAATTAAACCATGTATCGAAACCATCACCCACTAAAACCAATAGCACAACCCATATGAAACTTATTCGATAACATAAACCACCACTTCAAATAACTCAATCAAATCACACAACTATTAGCTTATTTCTCGGGTTAACAACAACCATTTAAATTTCAATGCATGTAGAGTAGTATATAGCATAGTTTAATTCTTTCCCTTTGAATTTGTTTACATTGCTTTTTCCTTTTTCCAACTTCTCTTTAGAATTTTTACTAACATGTATGTTGTGAAGGTGTCAAAGAAACGAGTCCAGGAACATATAGAAATAGTAGAAATGGATAACTTAGGCAATCGTAACATGTGATTAGAGCTCAGAACAAAACATAACATGCCTTACCTAACATTCACTTGTCGCACATAGAACCAACACATAATAAGACCAATCCATCGCCAATAAGATCTCATAAACCATGTAAGCAGTGTCGAATAGTGGTACAAATATCAAATAAGAGGCATATATTATCTCCCAATATACAAGGGGGTCCCACCTACTAGTACTATTTATATGTTATCTTATAATAATAGGCTTTAGCAATACTTTGTGGGAAAACCCTCATTGCGATTTTCATCGTCAACAGGACCCAATTATATCAATCGTGGTTATGTCTTAATTACCTTGATGAGTTATTGGGTTGGAAAAATTCCATTAAGTGACAGACTATAATTTGTTCCTCACACTTAGCACTAGAGTATTAGTGAACACAACTAACTCCAGATTCAATCACATCTATGCAGGGTGATGAACTTGGTACAACTATAGATAACCAACTCTTCTTGCTACATTGGAAGATACAAGGCTATTTAGTTTAACAAATTTGTTATCTCTCTATTTATAACTCAAACTGGGATCTAATATCCAATGCACACTAGACCTTAACTTAGAATCCATCCATTGTAATCTGGTCAAACGTTTCGCATTTACGCCAAGCAAAGTCATCAAAACCTATTGCTCAAACTCAGGTTGGAAGGTAAGGAGAAGGGAAAGTCACAACGAGTATTCAAGATTCTTAAATGAAAATGAAATGGGAGTAGGATCTACCCAAGATTGAATTGGCCATATGAGTCAGTAAGAGAATTATCAATTAAATCTCCAAGTGAAAAAAATAAGAAGGACAACACAAAATAATCAAGATGAAGCCAAGGAATGGAAAGTTATCAACAATTCAAGTATTTGAAAAGGTGAATATAAGAATCGTGAATGGAAACATTAAAATTTCTAAGGGAAAGGACACCACCCAATGGATTAAACCTTAAAATCCATGAAGACATTATAGCTTGAAGAAACTTTAAGAAAATAATCAATCTGATATCTAAAGAAGAGAAAGAGTCTAAGTGAATTATTGCGGTGAGTGAACCCCTCTTGGGAGATAAGGTTTTCTAGTATAAAGGTGAAAGGTTACTTCTAGGATTGAAATTATGAAGGTGCAGATCAATGAGGATTCCAAGTGATAAAAATCATCAGTTGGGAGGGACCATAAGTTCAGAGCCAGATTAATTAAAGGAATAGTCACTAGTAAGCATCGACATAATGTACTCCCTCAGAAATATTATCACAAGGGTAAATTTTGGTTTTCTCAATTACCAAACACTAGAAAATGATTGACATTTTATACAGTACAAATCCATACATTCATTCGAAAAAAAAATATTCAATTAACATAGAAATAAATAGATCATTCCAAATCATAAATAAACGATCTTAATATTCAAATGAGCCACATAATTCCCATTTAAAATTCAAGAGTTCAATTTAATTTTTCAATCCTTCAATTTAATGAGAATGATATATCCTTGTGTATCTACATAATTTTAAAAGATCCCAGCTGTCGATTAAATTATTCCAAAACGACATTTAACAAGAATTAATATTTAACGAAAAACAACATTTTTGTATATAAATACATGAACTATCCTTCCTTCAAATTCTTCAATTTAATGAGGAGGATATATCTATATGTCTCAACAAATTTCTAAAATATACCAATGTTTGATCAAATTATTCGAAATTGATAGTTAACAAGAAATAACATATAGTGAAGAACATCATTTTTTTAAATACATAACTATCCTTCCAAACATTTTGGCACATGTTACAACTTCATTGGACAGTAAATTGACTAGATAATGAAATACTATGACCGAATTTTGATCCAAGGCTAATGAAATGTAACCTCAAAGTATGTGCAACATGCTATCCTTCGCATGCTAAATCCAAGATTTCATCAGTACCTCCCAACCAATGCTAGGGGTACTCTTCTTCCCCCGTATCCCTCAGAGCCATAAAGGGGACAAACAAAAGAAACCAACAAACAATAGCTCAAAGGATTTCCTTGCAAGATAGAGCTTCTAGTCTTTCTACAAGCTTGGTATGCCAACTCTTACAAGTAAAACAAAGTCAAAACCATTTTGACAACATAACCCTTACCCAGAATAAGTCAGATCGAGTTTCCTTCTACACCATTTGTTTTATAGAAATTTCCTCACTGACACATTTCCTCGTGCACAAAAAATAACTTTTTTAGATTAAATTAATTATGATTGTTCACCCACACACTTGTCACATTCTCTCCAAGTTTCACAAGTAATTATCATTTTTATTTTATTTAAAAATCCAACTTCCCTCACATTCCACAATGTGTTCCTATTTTCTCTCTTAGGTGCCCCATTGTTCCCCAAATTTTCATTTAATGAGTGTCTCCTAACTAGATCTTAGATAGAGTTGGATTAAGATTCTTCTTCTAGTTAGACTAGTGGTAGCTTGACTCTATATACCATTCTATGTGTACACCTGTTCTCTCTTATAATTATTTCTTCTATTTTAAAAATCCAATTTATTAATTTCATGCACAGATGTGCATTTTATCCAATCATTAGATTTTACTCACTTGTTCCTAGAATTTGATTTATCTCAATTCTTTTAACTTATTTAATATTTTTAATTAGTCCCTTAATTAAACTTAGACTAAGGGCTTCTAAATAATAAGGAATCGATCAAACTTGTGAGAGACTAAGGTGTTCTAAGGAATAAGGACTCAACCTTATTGCACACCCTTTAGAATCTTCATGAGCAACTATCTCAGTCTACCCTCTTGACATCGCGGACCTATCGAACTAGGTAATCATTAACCTACCATTCGACCACAACGAGAGCGATAGTAGGATGTGACAAGGATGCTTCCACACCTCTCCCTCAACATCTAGTTTATGTGCATGACTCCTCTACTCCTTATGTGAGTTGGATTAACAAACATTGTCAAGCCTATATCCACTAAAAAAAATTCTTTCAATAATCAATATACATAAATCATACTAAACTCAATCATATGTCACATGTGCATAAAAATAAATACTTAAACAAAATACAATCCACTTCCTGACTCGATCCAGAGTCCAAGGAACTTCATTGATGCCATCAACATCCATAACCTATCATGTTCCCTACACACTCAAGAAAATAAGACAAAAGCATATGCCAATACATATACATCAATATAAAAATGAGTCACAATAGATCATCATCTACATATATAACCCATGATCGAAACAAAATCATAATATAGCATAATCGGATCACTTTAATGCAAGTGTCCTTAACGAATATGTCAATAGAAGTATACTCAGTAGAGCAGGATGTTACATACACATTCTCTTGTTTTAAAATTCGTCTTGAAGTTTGTACAGTATATAAATGCAAATAAATAAATGTATCAGACATAGATATACATGTCTAATCTATCAAATACATAAGGAAATTGTTGACGCATCTCGTATGTGTCCTCCCAGGTATCCGAGTGTGGACTATAGTTGTCCTACTAGACCTTGACCTGATCGACTATTCGATGTCATAGTTGTCGAGTGCGATGGTTTAGAATGCATATTGGCTCCACCATGAGAGCATCCTCTCCTGAAACCTACAAATAAATCATGTCAATAACATGTGACAGATCACTAATATAATGTCACAAAACAAATAGATGAAATACGTCGTGTATATTCCTGAAATAATCAGGAAAGGCTATTTGATAATCCATGGGTACTTTATTTTCCACAACCTAAAAAGGTCCCACAAACCTAGGAGAGAGTTTATCACCCTTTGCAAACTTGATTGAATTCTTGTGTGGTTTTACCCACTAGAAAACATTGTCGCCAACTTCATAATTACGGTCAATGTGATGTGCATCAACATAGCTCTTATGTCGATATTTCGCTTCTTTAATCTTTTGTCTTATCGATTGCATATGTTCTTCCATTTCTTGGATCAGCTTTGGTCCTACTAGGACCCTATCCTCAAGTCGATACCAAATCAACGACGTCTGACACAGTCTCCCGTAAAGAAATTCAAGAGATTCCATCTTAATCGTACTCTGGTAGTTGTTGTTGTATGCGAACTATACCGATGGCAACAAGTCCTCCCAATGTTACTTTTGGTCCATTAAAGATATACAAAACATATCCTCCAAAATCTAATTTGTTCTCTCTATTTGTTCGTATGTCTCATGGTGATACGTCGTACTGAAACTTAACTGCATTACCAAGGACTCTTGGAAACTGGTCCAAAAATGTCCTGTAAACACTAATCCTTGATCAAATATGATCCTTGTTAGTACACCATGTAATCTCACAATATCGCTGACAAATACTCTAGCTATGTATGGCACCTGGTACATCATACATATAGGAATAAAGTGCGCACTCCTCGTCAGAGTGTCAACTACCAAAAAAATCCAATCACGACTCCTTGCCATCAGTGGAAATCCAACAATAAATTCCATCGAAATGACCTCCCATTTTGATTCTGGAATAGAGTGTGGTTGTAGTAATCTTGTTGGGTGTATATGTTCATCCTTCACTTGCTGACATTCTAGACATATTTCCATGTAACTAACTTTTTTTGCTTTCATTTCCTTCCAGAAGAAGAAATGCTTAAGTTCTTCCTTCATCTTCGTGACACCTGGATGAGCCATGTACATTGCTCAATGTTCTTCACTCAATATCAAACTTCTTAATTCGTCGTTAGGTGGTATGTAAATTTTTCCATTAAATGTCAACAATATGTCGTTGTCTAATGAAAAACCTTCATACTTAGGCACCATCATGGTATATTTTCCAATAACATTATTAGAGTCCTTGTACCAATCATCATCAATTTGTAAGGCTAGAATCCTTTCTCGAAGATTTGTCTTCAAATGTATTACCGAGAATATGCATTGTCTTCGACTCAATGCATCTACCACTTTGTTCATCGTTCCTTTAATGTAATAAATATCAAAGTCATATTCTCTAATTAATTATGACCAATGCCTCTATCACACGTTCAATTCACTCTGACTAAATATATGTTACTATTCACAATTCTCTATTTTTAATTCGAATTTTTGTCCAATCAGATAATCTCTAGAAACTCTCAAGGAATATACAATTTCTAATGACTCCAATTCATGCGTTGCATAGTTCTCTTCATGCTTTCTCAATCTCCTTAAAATGTATGTGATCACTCAACCATCTTTCATCAAAACTTCTCCTAAGCCTTCCTTGGAAGCATGCGTGTGATGCATACCCCCTCCCTCAACCAGGGTCTGCTCAACCTCACGGTCTAGGATCGTTAAAATTAGGAGTTGAATTATCTCTCACGCTCTTGCTGAACCCCCTGTTAATTTTCATAAGTCCTCAAATTCCTTATGTAGGTTCAAACACTGAACCCGCGGGCTCTTACTAAGCCCCTCCTCCTTTGAAAATATTTTGGGCCACTGGCCCTCTTTCTTCGGCCAACTCCTCATATGACCAAGGACTATGACCAGGCTAGTGTCAATAGCATGCTACTTATCCAAGCCCCTTTTCCTCCATTGGAAATAGCATGTGACCAAGGGTTTTGACTGAGCACCAAGCCAAAAGATGCTAATTTGGTGCTTTGGCCGTCAACGATCTATATTTCCCTTAAACTTCGTCGAATACGCAAAGTTTTTGAACTGTCCAAACAATGGGAATTAATATCTACGGTCCTTAATAGGCACAGAGATCAATGAATATAAATAGGATATTTCAGGCTTCGACGATTTCCTTTGATCGTGCCAATACATAATCCTTGTAAAGTGTCAAATGTCGAACAATAGATCAGAAAGATCCTAACTTCCTACCAAATTGATGGCCTACAATGCTTTGGCGATCTCTTCACAGCAAATTTTCCCCAAATCTCTCGAATCGTCGAAAAAGAAATTACGTCGAGTCTGAGATCGACAGTCCATAATTCTCTGACCGATGGACGTTCCATATCAATTCCCTTCGTGCTTCGAAAATCTCCTTTGGTCGTCAAATGACATAACTTCTCATATCTCCTGACACTAAAATGTTGAACGATTATCCTTCCTCCACGTGTTCCCTCCTAGATCGATGGCTATGATTCCTTCAAGACTTAGGGGATTTTTTCCCTACCTACACAATGACAAAAAATTGTCGAAGCGCCAAGTCCCCGAACTGCGGGATCTTTCACCACACGTCCTCCCCAAATTGATGGTTAGGATTTACTTCGGCCTTCAGGAGTCCAAAAAAAAATACACTTTATTTTCTCTGGAGTGTCGGACCTTCGGATCTGCTGCGATGTGTCCTTCTTATGATCAATGGTCCAGATTGAATCCACTTCCTTCTAATCCCCCATAGTATTTACCCTCTGAATCTCCAAATCTGATGACACGTGTCCTCTCCAATTGATGACCTAGATGACTTCGGGACTCCGGGTTGTTAACGTTGAGTAAATTGTTGGGTTGAAGAAACAATCCACAAAGGTAACCTACAAACCAAATTTAAGACTGGAAACTAGCATTTCCAATAGAGAGAGGGCTCTCTCTAAGACTTGATCTCTTATAGATAGGTTTCTTTAAGTTGATGGCTAGATTTAGAATTTTGAGATAATTTTTCAAGGTCTGCTGACAAAAGATAGAACTTCTAGGGCTATGGAGTCAACCTCTGAAAACAAATAAAAAAATGCTTGGTATATATAACTCCTCAGAGGAACAAAGGCTAAATAAGGTGATCAACTTTAGTGTTAATTTTGATCAGGTAGGGTGAAATAAGAAAAGAAACATACAACAGGATCAAAGCACTAGAAAGGTTGAATTCTGACCTTAGCTGAGAAGATAGCCATAATTTAAATCAATTAAGTCTAGGGCACCATTAGATGAATTATGGACTTTTAATTTACCGATTTAAAAAAGAAGAAAGGTGTAGATGAAAATAAGTACACAGGTAGTACATACAAAGAAGAGTACAATCTTCATATCACCACCATTAGAATTTTTTTCTTAAAGAATTCAGGACTTCTGCATTTCTATTTCTTTAGATTCAAAAAGTTACATCGAGGATAAACAAATCTATACTTATGCTCATGAACCCCTTTTACATCAAAATAGTCCATATATATAGAAAATAAATATACACTTAGCTTCTAGGAGTCGAACTACTATCCCCTAGTGTTATCGATTTGGCTCTTTTAAAAAAGAACAACAACCTCTACAAAATTTACCAAAAATAGGAAAACCGATTTGGCAATCATAACCTATCTGGAATGTTATTTACAATCCTAAATTTCTAAGAAAATTTCAACCATATGGTTATGATGAATCATCATGTGTATCATTGGAAAAAACTATCATCATTGTGCACTAAATTCTATTTTTTGTTGTGCAAATTTTGATTGCGAAATCTGGGCAGTGATTTCACGCGACGGATCTTCATGATGAGGTTGTTCGAACAAATCCAATTTGTAGCAAAGGATTGGATCATTCAGTTTTTCCATAGGTTCCTTGTCCAATCTCACTTGTAGTCGTAAGGCCTTGTTTTCCTTTCTTAATGATTTTTTTTTCTCTTTAAACTCCTCACCTATCTCAACAAAGTCGCATTCCTTTTCAATTTTTATTGAGCGTTAGAGAGAGCTCCACATGCATCGTCAAGAGTTAGTCTACATTTATTGAAATGTTCCATGATTCTTTCATCAGATATCCTTTTTTCCTCCCTAAGATTAATGATCTCATGTTGAGCCTCTCTTATTTGCTTCTTCAACCAATTTATATTATTTTGTCCTCTTGTTGGTGAGGTAGGATATCTTTGGCCTACTTTACTCTGTGATGAATGTGCTTCAGGAATTTTTTCTACTAGTTGCCTCCTCAATTCTCTGTTCTCCTAATAGAATTGGACTATAACATGTTGATATTTATTTAGTTGTTTTTTAACCTCCTTAATATCTACATCTTCCTCACCTGGTTCCATTTTATTTTCATCAATATCCTGGGTTGCACATTCAACAAATTCTATCTGAATTGTGGGTATGGGAAACCTCCTAGAAGACAAACTGGTGCACAACTTACTAGGAGCTTGTGTCTCCTCAGTTTCATCAGTGAATCTTAATTTTCTTCTTTTCTTTGAGGCTCGTGGAATAAGTGATGATTCTTCAATTTCTTTTCTTTTCCCCCTTTCAACAACACCTCCTCCTCTTTCCTATGAACTATGAAATCTTGATTTCTCATTAGATAAGGGAATATATCATTTCAGATATCTAGGAATGTTTTCTGAAATCAGGAAGGAATTCCAGTTCCTGTTTAAATTTTCAATCTCCTCGACCACCAACATATTAATCAAGGAAAAATGAAATAGGTTGTTTTCTGGCTGGTCAACTTTGTCTTGGACACTGTCTTCCATCTTTCCTAGGATTCTACATAGGAAAAAGGGCAAGTTTAAATGATTTCTCCCTATGAAATGCATCAGAAGCATGATGTGGTATTGATGCACCTTGTCAAATATTCCTTCACGAGTAAATTACTTCCGGATTATCTTCAAAATTTTCTCAAAAGGCTCCATAAGATACTCACTGAGAATGTTGGTTCCAATATTCTGATTTTAATATTCGGGTTTGATAAAATCAACATAACATGAATTATCTAATGGCATAGCTTTAAACCATTTTTCTCCTTGCATAGGAATCTTTGTCACAATTGATATGGTTTCCTCTAACACTTGAAAAGTGATCCCTGCAATAGTTGCGCTGACACCAGTAAAGTTAAGGGAGAACTACTTAGTTAGTTGTGCATTATATCATTGAATATGTTTACATAATATTATGAATCCGTCTTGTTCAAGGGACACTCTGATCACCAGGTCTTCATTTACTAACTTTAAATCATGTGATTCAAACCTCATGACTTTACGGCTTCTTGAATTCTTTATTTTACTTTGAGGAGTTGTCATGATGTTGATATCTGTCAATTTCAGGTGCGCAACAATAGATTGTAATAGCCTCTATGTGCAATGAATGAGAATAGTAATTTTTGCACGGTGCGTAGCAGTAAAAAAAAACGTAAAAATTCATCAAAGTGGAAATATAGGCACATCAGTAAATAGGAACGGAAAAATTTAGCATAGTGTAAAATTTGGCATAGTAGTAAACAACAACAAAAAACTTCGGCATAGTAGAAATCTCGACGCAACAATGAACGACAACAAAACTTTTGGTGCAACAAAAATATCGGTGCAGGAGTATGTAATAAAAATTTAGCTTAGAAGAAAGAAGGTTGATTGTGTGAAAAACAATATCGGTCTAGATGCTAATTTGCAATGGGATCCATGGAAATCTCTTGAATAATGAGTGAAAGCAATGGAGGATACGCAACAAAAATAGAGTAACAATTTATGTAGCGACTGGCAACAAACAATATTTACATAGCAAAGGGATTCAAGGCTTACTGGAAAAGCTATGAAATATGCACAAGTGTTGAAGGTGGTGGAGAAACTTGAAACATGACCAATATTTATGCTTGAATGGATAAGGGATGAAATTATGAAAAGACAAGGAAAATCCATAGCGACAAAATGTTTTAAGGCAAGTTAAAGATTTTCACAGTGAACTTGTGCAACAGGTACTCCTTTGAATTATGCAATGGTACAAATGATATGGAGTTCCATGATTGTTCACTTTTCTAACTTCATGATTAGGTAATGATAACCCATAATATAGTTTTACATGGCATTCATCCTAACAACTTGATTTGACCTTGGTACATAATTTCCAGTTTTCGACATGACACACGACTTAGGGAAGTAGACCTTTACAAATTAAACATGATGAACCTTACACCATTTTACCAGCTTATGGCCAAACCCCTTACTTGAAATTTCAAAACATTCTTTATTTGGTCACTGACCTCATAAAATTTGACACACTAACTATGACTCGTCTAGGAAAGTCTAGATTTTTTCCAAGATCAAAGCACGACTCTGAATTTATTTTGGACAAACCTCTAACTCTAAATACAAAAATCATGGTGCTAATGGCTAGACCCAATGGGGAGGTTTTCCTCCTAGTGAGGTAGAAAAGAGAATTAGAACAAGTTCTCGACCATTGATCTTTATTTGACTCAAAGACTCTAAATTGACAAACAAACGCATTTACAAGAGTTATCTTGACACAACTTTGACTAAAATAAGCATAAAATTAGGGAATTCACTCCGGGATTCAATTTTTTGTTGATTATTGATTTGAAATGCTTCATCTGAAAATAAAATTCTTATTTACAATGACATGAAGAGATTGAAAAAAATTTAAACCAGATAGTGTTTGAGAAACCTTCCATTCACAAGTCCTCCACCAATGAGATATCCATTAATCTCTTGCAGTAAATAAGCATTGCTCCTATGGTATGAAACAATCTTGAATGGTCCCAACCAAAGATTATCAAACTTCCCATGTTTCCCTCTATGTTCATTCCTTGCATCCCACATCAGTACCAAATCATCCACATTGAAATCATCTTCCTTAGTATGCCTGTCAAAATCTCTTTTCATTTTATCTTGGTGCAATTGTGATTTATTGAAGACCTGTTCTCTCATTTGTTGCACATGGATTAATTGGTTTATCTTCCTTAGAGCATCATTTGGTTCATCTTCCTATTCTTGTAATAGTATCATCACTGGAAGTCCTAATGAGGTAGGAAAAACTACCTGTGTATCATATACAATCTGAAAAGGTGACGTAGAAATAGACCTTTTAGTGGTAATCCTATCATCCCACAATGCATATATGAGATTTTTGTGCAAATCTTTCTTATTTTCCCGTAGAAGCTTCTGAATAATCATAGCCTAGATTTTGTTGGATGATTCAGCCAACCCATTACCTTGTGGGTAATAAGATGTGGAATGGCCAAGAGTTATATTATAGTAACTGCAAAATTTCTCCATTCTCTTGGACTTGAATGATGTTTCATTGTTAGTAATGATCATGACTCGACAACCAAATCTAGACACAATATTTCTTTCTAAAAATTGAATGATAATAGTATCAATATGTTGTCTTGTGGGGACTGATTCAGTCCATTTGGTTAATTAGTCTGTGGCTATTAGTATCCACCTATGTTGAGATGAGGATGGTGGATGCATCTCTCCTATAAAATTAAAGGCCCATTGCATGAATAGTGATTCAACAGAGATGGTCTTTAAAGGTAAAGGATCCAGCTTTCTTTTTCCATAAAAAATATTGCATTCATGGCAGATGGAAATGTTTTTGTATACATTGAAAAAATAACCAGGCCAATAGAACCACTCAGTATTTTATGAGTAGTGGTCTTCCAATATTGATGCCCTCCACAGTCACCTTTTTGAAACTCTTTGATAGATTTTTTCACTTCTTCCTCCAACAAACAATTTAGCAAGATCCCATCTAGATCTTTCCAATATAGAGAATGGTCCAGAATGCAAAACTTTGCTGCTTTGAACTTCAAAAATATGGATTTGGTTTTTCTTAACTCGGGAGGAGCTTGTAAATTTCTTAGTACATAAATATTATTAGCATACTAAGGAGAATCAAGGAAATTTTGGGATACCCGTGGGACTATTTCTTCTTCTGAATTTTCTGATAAGTCAACAATAAAATTGATTCCCAAGACATCATAATTGGACTACACCATGAACTTTGTGAGCCCCTGAACTTTAATAAGACTTTTAGGTTTGATCTCAAGGTCATACTCCAACATCACAACTATCCATTTTCCCCTTCTCCCTTCAGGATAAGGTTGAGTCAAAATATCTTTTACATAACTTCTAGGCACATAAGCAATGACATGGGAATGTAAGATATAAGTTCTAAATTTCTTAACGACATTCGCCAAGGCATATGCCTTATTTTCCATGATGTCATACCTTAGTCGGGAGTCTCTTAATGTCCTACTATAATAGGATATGGTCCTATCAAAGTTATATTCATGTTTTTTCAAAAAAACACCAGCAATGGTGTGTTCTGAAGAAAAAGAAAACAACATAAAATCTTTTGCAAAACTCGGGCTGGCCAACACTGGAGATTTGGTCAGTACCACTTTAATATCTTCAAAAGAATTCATAGCCACTAGAGTCCATTTTATTTCATTTCCTTTATTGAGCATATTTGTGATATACTTTATGATCTCATCCAAATTAGGAATAAACCTTCTCAAAAAAATCATTTTTCCTAGGAAATATTGTACCTCCTTCTTGCTACTGGGTGTGCCAATATTCAGAATTTCTTCCACTCTACTAGCTTCGAAATGATGTGTCCAAGCAATTTTCCTTCTTGCATTCCAAAATTTGACTTTTTTGGATTCAATGAGATGCCAAACTTTCTACATTTCTAGGAAACCCTTCCTAGATGTTTGAGATGTTGATCATCTGAATCTAAAAATATATTGATATCATCTAAGTAAATAACAATAAACTTATATTTTTCAATGGAAAAGGCTATGTCCATGGGCCTTTGGAAAGTTCCTCCTGCATTCATAGGCCCAAAAGGCACTTTTGCATACATGAAGGTGCCCCAAGGTGTTGTAAAATCTGTCTTCTCTTGGTCATCAAGATGCACCATAATATGGTTGTATCCAGAGAAACCATCAAGCATTGATATCTTCTGAGATCCAACCACATTATCCAAGATGTAATCCATATTAGGAAGTGGATAATTTTCTTTAAGAGACACCTTGTTTAGATTCTGAAAATCTACACATAACCTAATCTCACCACTTTTCTTCCCGATAGACACTAGGCTAGCCACCCACTTGGAAAATCTTACGAACATAATACTTTTGGCATCAAACAATTTCCTTACCTCCTTTTCAATCAATGGAAACATCATAGGGTTTATTCTTCTCAAATTTGATTGAAGGGTTTATGATCATCCTTGATTGGAATTACATGTTGAATTACTTTAGTATCATAGACCTTTAAATATTCATGACTCCATGCAAAGACATCAGGGAAATCTGTCATCAGGTTGATATACCTGTGTTTAATTTCTAGACTGAGTGTTTTGGACAACTTGATGATATTGGGATCCTTTTGAGTCCCATTGTTGCAATCTTGTATGTCCTCATAATTTGCAGTGATTTTAGGATTTTTGGCTACATCGATTATCTCAGAAAGATTTTCTAATGGGACCAAGCCTTTGGGAATAATAGTATTTTTGGGCTACATTATATCTCTTCCAGCAATTTGATTTTGAAAAAGGTCATCACTGTTGAACACATCTACATCTTCATTTTCTTCACAACAACACTCATCATCAATATTTGAACTAGCAAATTCATCACTCATTTGAAGGAATCTTTCTACCGGTTTGTCATCTTCAAATATTTTCCAATATTTAATGTTATCAAGTACTTATGGCCTATTGTTGAATTTAGTTTCATACTTTTTGTTAGGAAAAAATGGAATTTTGAAAACCAAAGTTGAAGTAGCTAAAGCATTTTCAATTTGATTTTTCCCCCTAGGAATCACTATTGATTAATTAGGTTGGTTGTCGTTGATGTCAACCCTTGAAAAAATTCTGGTAGCGAATTTTGGTAGCACAAAGGTTTGGGTAATGGACCCAAGTTTTTTTGATGTATAATGGTATGATTTTTGATATATTTTCATGTAAGACTATTCTATATGCATAACACATGTCATGCCATTTATGGTTGTATGTGGAATGTCACATAACTCCTCACAGTTTGAGAGTTATGGCCTTACAAAGTTGAAGGACCCTCATATGATTGGCTTGAAACCCCAAAAGGTCAAAGAAGTCAAAGTTCTTGCAAATAAGAGATTATTTAAATAATAAATAGAAGTGAAAAATTCAAAGAATATTATTTAAATAATAAAGTGAAGTGACAAAATCAAAGAGGATTATTTAAATAATAAAGTGAAGTAACAAAGTCAAGGAGGATTATTTAAATAATAAAGTAAATGGAGAACTTTCTAATTATGGAAAGTGGTTCTAAGAAGGTTAACCATAAAATGAGGAAAATGGGTTAAGTGGTTACGTGGATATTGGATACATGGACAACTAGAAAATTGGGCAAAGTTGGACACAGGTGACTATGTGGACAAAGTGGCCTAGAAGATGTTTCTAAGGAAGCTACTTGGAGAGTATAAATAAGAGACAAGGCTCTCTCCTTTTAATCACAATTGAGCATATTGAATATCTACAGGTGACTCAGGTAACCGAAGTATATCTAATCCGAATTTCATAAGGAAGGTGAAGTAAAGAAGGCCGGAATTCAAGGGAGGGTAAATTCTTTTGATGATGCTTTCTAAGGTATGTTATTTTCAGGTCATCTCACCATTTTCGCAATAAGGTTTTTTCTAGAATGATTAAGAATGTGAAATTGGAATTCCATTAAGAAAACATATCCAAGTAGTTTTGGTATGAATTTCATCTTGTGGGTCGTTGTATTTTTGGAGTTACACTCCGTGGAAAATAGGGTTTGTGGTTAGTCCTGAAACTAGTCTAAAATAGGTGTTTCAAGTCAAATGGTCATAACTTAATCATAATAGATCCAAATTGAGTAAGACCAAATGTGTTGGTTAGAGTACATTCTTTAGTATTTTGTGTGAAAATTTCAGATCCATACAACAAATATTCCGTGCGGGGCACGCTCTACAAGTTCTCTCTCTAGAATAAGCCAAAATTCAACAAGGTATGCCATTTTTGCTAAAACTCATTATCTGAGAGGTTCCAAGTAGTGACACCTAGAGTAATTTCATAAAAAACATTGAATACCATTGTGTGCTATTTTCATATCTTTATTCATTAGAGGTACATAGTTATGATTATTTGAAGTTAGGGTTGTTGACTAACAAAAAACTAGTCATGTGAGACTAAAGTAAAGTTTGATGAAAATGATAGTCTCTTGTTGTTAAAGTTAGGGAAGGTTTGAAGGTATGTGATCATATACATCATGTCTATTAAAGAGTTACAAATCATATTTGGATGATGGAATTGATGAGGGATTTTCATTGAGGTTGAGGTACAGGTTGGTGCATGGATGATGCACTTGTTTATGGTACAGGTTGATTAAAGGTTGAGGTGCATGTTGATGCATGGTTGATGCATGGTTTAGGTTATTGATGCATGTTGTTTGGTGAAGGTTGATTGGTATAGGTTTACAACAACATATCTCATAGTGATAGTGTGACAGTGGTTCCATCATTCTACTTATACATCAGGGTGGTTGGACCGGGCAAGGACATGTGGTTGTATCCACCGTCCGATTGTATCCAAAGAACATAGGGGGTTGTATCCTCCTTCTGGTTGTAGCCAGAGAATTAGGGAGTTCAATATTCCTTCAGGTTGTAGCTTGAGAAACTAGGGGGGTGGAGCCTCCTTCCAGTTGCAGCTGGAAAACAAAGGAAGTTGGTGCTTCCAATGAATGTAATTCTTCAAGACATATAAGAAAAATAATTTTGTGGTTTTATCCCGCTTTGGGCTTCCACATTAAAAAGTTGGTATACTGTGTATGTGTATTATTGTTCATTTTTTCATTGTTTATTTACTCTGCAAATATTGGATGATAATTGTACATTGATATAACACTTGCATTATATGGTTAAAAAGGATTCGATTTCTCTATTATTGATTCACCCCCCCTCTTAGTAATCCAACAATTGGTATCAGAGCAGGTTCCTTCAGAAATCAGTTTAACCACTAAAAGTTAGATCATGGAGAGAAAAAACATGTATAAAAATGGAATACCACAGTTTTGTTAGGACTCAGAAATGTTGCATTTTCATCCACCTTTCCCTTCACTATTCCTTGCATTTCATCGTCCCATTAACCTTCCATCATACCATTTTCATAAATACATTTGGGTTTCACATTATTATTTTCCACTTTATTTATTTTAGTATTATAAGTGAATTTGTGATTAAATATTATAAACTAACACATTTTCATTATATATCAAAGTTGGATGAGTTTGATGATGTGTGCATGCATATTTGAAGATTTCAACAAAGTCAAAATTCACCACCTATCCTCAAATTCGAATTACATATTCAAACTTGAAGATTTGAAAGAGAGAAGATTATGGAAGATTTGGTTGGCATATCTTATCTAAGATATGTGAGACATGTGTGGAGGATTTTAAGGGATAATATCTTGTAATAATGGGAAAGTAGTTGAGAGTGGTTGAGAGAATAGTGGATCTGTCATTATGACACTCATGTATATAAAAGAGTGTTCTCTCTTAATGAGGGGGGGGCATGCAATTCATAATTTAGCCTTTTAATGAGGAGAAGGGGATTCTTAGCTTTGATTCTTTCATTGTTATTCTTTCATGCTTTGTCATTTGATTCTTGTAATATAATTTGAGATTGATTTATTGTGTGAGCTCACATATGTCTTTTGTCATTCAATTCTTCACATGTTGTATTGCTTTCCTAGATTAATTTCATTTTAGAAATTTAGATTAGATTACTTCTACTTCAGTCCTGCATATATAGTGCATGTGACTCGTAAGCCTACGAACCTCAGATTGACAAATTAAATAGTTGGGCAAGTACTACAACGTAATTAAACAACAATATTTATGCCTATCATTTTGGTGTCATTGCCAAGAAAGCACGATGGATTGAAGTTTAGTTTGAATTTTTATTCAAGTATGATTAGTCATGATCCTAAGTCCGAGGTGACATATGGGTAAGGGAATGTAGGGAGTGTTTCAATTCCTGCAAGCGTAAGTGTAGATTTCAATTTCTGCAATTTCAATTTTTGCAACTCTGAAGAAGTTTTCATGTGTTTTAGAAAGTGTCATTTTCATTTTTTTTATTTTGATTTGGGTGCTGTAAGAACCCTTTTTGAAATATGATTTAACTATGAGTGTCATCTTGGAGCATCTTCCTCAGATCCTGGTGAAAGCTGGGATTTCTTCTTCTCAAGAAGAGGAGATCTTGACAGTAGCCCATAGCTTAAATACTCCTCTAGAAATGAATGAGGAATCAACATCTGAGGAACTTGAGGAGGACAATGAGGAGCTGCAGCATGATCTGAGTGAGGAAAACTATACCTATGAAAGCTATATCGAATGATGGTTTCAAGCAACTACCAAATTAGATTCTTTTATTTTTTCTTTTAATTTTGTTAATTTACAGTTACAACAACTAGATTCATTCATTATTGTAAAATTTTATTTTCCATTCAAAAAATTTCCACTAAACTTATTGTTGTTACTTTTGCGTGCTTGGCTTCATTGGTTGTTTGAATACACGTAACTAATATTTAACTTCCAATTAGCATAGAGTAGGTAGGCTTTCATTTTCAATTTTTGTTTTCATTATCAGATTTTCCTTTTACCTAGAATAAGTATGCTCTCCTATGCGCTTCATGTGATCATGAGGATAAGAAAATAGGGATGATTTATTCCAGGAATGAATGTTTTTGCATCCATCCTTTGACCTGCAAATAAATACAGTACAAAAATTTTAGACGAATAAAACAAAGCGAAAATTTTACATGTTGTTACAACATGCCGATACAATTAAAATTTTACATGTTGTTACAACATGCTGGTACAACAACATTTTACATGTTGTTACAATGAAATGTTACTTGCTGAAATAGTGACATTTTTTCTGTAACAATGATTGAATAAATTTGCAGATCTGCAAACAATAAAATAGTAGTGGCGTTAGGATAAAATAAAACAAATATAATAATAATAATAATAATAATAATAATAATAATAATAATAATAAATGGTCTGCAAATTCATGAGTTTTTCCCCACTGAAATGTCACGGCATGCTAAAACAGTGCTAAACTGTGGTCGGTTGAATTCAATTTAAACTGTGCAAAATTTGTTTCCTGTTGCAACAGTTTCTGGTTTGAAGTTGCTTGTTCATTTTTGGTTTGAGTTGCCACAACACCCCTTGAATTAAAACCTGCACATCATATATGAATCATAGTTTTTATGGTTCTTATTTTAATATAAGGGAATGTGACCTGATGTGTATTAGAACAATCTATCTATCACAAATACCTTGTTGTGTGAGCTTGACAATCACCATCTTCGAAAATTCAATTCAAAATAAGTGGTGACGCACTCATCCCACGGATAGCTATAGGGAGAACTTCGACCAACATTAATATTTTGTAATGCAACAAGAAAATTAGGTTAAAATGCAACTATGCCTGTGAATAGGTTAAAGAGATTGCTCGAATGATTCTCCATGACAATTTCAACTACCTATATCTGTGTAGTTTAGTTGTCGATCGTCCACCTCATATGAAAAAATTCTTTCAAATCGAATCAAAACCAATTTCTCAAAAAAAGATGATTAGTTGGCTTGCCTATTATTGGCAACACGATTTTATTCGTTTGATCCAATGCATCATCCTGTATTAGTAAACAACCAGTACGTATCCCTCTAATCACGCTTCACGATGATCGTATCTTCTTTCAGATTTTAAATTAATCGGTTGTTTGTTGTTTTATATGATGTGGCATTCGGGAGAGATGAGAAGAAAAAAATTATTGTGAGTCTCTGGCATACATCTGAAATCAGAGGTATTGTATCAAACTGCATCATATATTATGCATGTTCAATCAGTCCAAATTGTGAAGAAATCAGTCATTTCACCATTAAATGATTAACTTTTGTTCCTATGTCGATGCCATTAATGAATAGAGATTGGATGAACCCACTTCTCTTCACATCTTCTCCAGATTTTTGTGCGTTGTTGATATTATCAATGCTTACGAGCATGAACGGTTGGTATGATTTCTTATTTTCTCTTGAGCATAAACAAAGAGATGCATTTGGAGCATATTCTCATGACTTATATGCCCACACACAATGATTTCACTACCAAATCAACGATGACCATGTCTCCATGTCTCTGCACGATCACTGTCATGATTGATGAAGACTGGTCCGTATGCCAAGGATGGCTCTCTTGGCAGTAGATGTTTCTGTTAGTTAACATAATAACTTTCTTATTGTTTGGGCTGCACATACCGATGGAAATGTAATGGTTAATTTGTGAAGTTGACTTTGTTCAGGTAGTATTATATTATGGTGGCCTGCTATATTTACTTTACACGTGTTGTATTTTATGCTCCGATCACCATAACTACTTACCAATATGCCTGCACTAGTGTTTTATCTAGATAATTGGAAACCCTTGCATTCTATGTGTTCACTAGTTACAGGTTCCATCTGATCGGTAAGATCGATGATGATGAAAGAGGGTATCCGCCATTGTGGAGGTGACTAGGTCTATAACAAAGCACAATTACTTGATCATGGATGTTGATGATATTCCCCAAGTCATCAAAGAGGCCTTTTATCTCGCAGCATATGGGAGGTCGAGACCTATTTTAGTTGATATCCCAAAGGATGTTCAATAACATATGACTGTTCCAGATTGGAACAAGGTAATAAAACTTCATGGCTATATGGAAAGACTCCCGAAGGCCCCACAGATTTCTCAGTTAGAACAGATCCTGTGCTTGGTTTTTAACTCTAAGAAACATGTCCTATATGTCGGTGGGGGTTGCCTCAATGATAGCCAGGAAATCAAAGAGTTTGTAGTTCATACGGGCATTATGGTGGCTAGTACTTTAATGGGCTTGGGATCTTTTCAATCTTCTCATGAGAAAAGCTTGGGGATGTTCAGCATGCATGAGACTATTTATGCCAATTATGCAGTGGATCAAGATGATTTGTTTCTTGCTTTTGGTGTTCTCTTTGATGATAGAGTGACTGGTAAATTGGAGTCATTTGCAAGCTGTGCCAACATTGTTCATATTGATATGGATCTTGCAGAGATTTGAAAGAGCAAGAAACCTCATATCTCTGTGTGTGAAGATGTGCAACTTGCACTACAAGGGATAAACTATTTAATGAAGAAGAGGGAAGACAAACCATATTTCTATGCTTGGATAGATGAACTTGAAGAGAAGAAGATAAAATGGCATTTGACTTATCAGAAATTTGAAGAGGCGATTCCTCCTCAACATGCCATTCAAATAATTTATGAACTCATACATGGAAATTCCATTATCACCACTGTAGTGGGTACACATTAGATGTGGCCTGCTCAGTGGTTCAAATATGATCGACCCCGCCAGTGGCTGACTTCAGGAGGTATTGGTGCTATGGGATTTGGTTTTCTTGTAGCAGTGGCAGCAACTGTTGGAAATCATGGGGTGACTGTGGTTGATATTGATGGGGATGGTAGATTTATGATGAATCTTACGCTTAACATTAATGTGTTTTTCTTTAGACAGTTCACGCAGCGATCGATGATGAAACAAGCAAAATGAAAACAGGTATCAAAACACATTCTATTTTCTTTGATTTACCACATTCGTACTTATTCCTGCATGATATGTTTTTCAAAATTCTCACAATTTTCATGCAAGATTCGTACTAAGATTTTTTCAGGATCGGAGACGACTAATTTTAACGATGACGTGATTTTCAAGAATCACAAAATCTTTGAGAAAAAAACATTCTTTGATAAACAGTTTGAAGGAGTTGATCTTCATTATACATTTCATGACGATGTTGTTACACATGTGTTACATGTTGTTACACATGTATTTTACATGATGTTACTACTGTATTTGTAACATGTTGTTACTACACCTATTCATAAACCATTTCACGTCATGATATGATTACCTAAATTACTCCTTGTCAGTACATTGATCATCCCTGTGTTGAAGGCATCTTCCATTTCCTTATCCATCATGACTTCGCACATCCCTATATTTCTGAGTTGTATACATCATTTCCTTTATCTTTTTCAGTTCATTTTTTCCTTTGCAGTTTTCCTTCTAAATAAAACAAACTCCCTTTCCATGATTACATTGCCTTGCAGACTGTTGCTACTGAGATCTATTTTTTAGTCCTACCATTTTTTTTTATAAAAAGTCACTTTGACTGATGTGGGATTCCTTAAGGCCCACCTTTCAACATTATTGCCCCATCGACCTCAAAACCTTATCTGGTAAATAAACTAGAGTCCATTTTGATTACCTAGAGGCTTGCATGCCTTAATGGAAAGTTATCTCTTTGACGATCATGGGAATACATCAATGTTCCTTGATCATCAGATCTTGCAATTAGCTTGAACTCAGCAGATCCATTCACACTTCGCAAGATGTACTTGGGTACCTTGGCTCTCATTGACATCAATGGTGAGTTTCCTCGCATTGGTTGACAACATTCATCAATGGTTGGTAATCCAATTATTTCTCTTCTTGCTTGACATCAACACATCCTTTCACATGATTAGAATTGTACCATCAGGTTTGTAGCAGGTGAAGACTATATACTTTTTTCTAGATCCCTCAGCAGTAACAACATCATGAATTCAGCTATATGAGATTACTACCATCCACTGTCATACTTCCTCTTTTCCATGATTCATCAACAATAATTCAAATCCCTCCACTTCACATTCTCTGATTCAATAGTTACAGTAGTTGCAGTTACATCAGTTATAGTACAACAGTGCAACTACAGTCGCAGTTACATTTTCATGATCTTGTAGTAGTGACACCTTCCGTCTCCCAATAGTCATAGTCACATATTCTTTTCTCCAGTAGTTGCATCTACAACACCAGTCACGTTTTCCTGGTCAAGTAGCTGCAACAACTACATTTCTATTGCATAGTTCATCTACTTTTTGGGTGAGTGGAGGTATATTGTTTTCTAATATTTAATCACACAATTCCTTATTTTTTCACTTGAATATTTTGGAAAATTTCCTCTCCATGCTCTCTTTCCTTCCATGACCTACACTAAGTTGCATGAGGACATGCAACCGATTCAGTTGGGGGGGGGCGGGGGGGATATATTCACTACCAGTATTCCATTTTTCCACTATTATTACTCCATTTTTCATCTCATTTACTATTTACCAATTTTTCTTTTCCAAACGATCCTCTGTTGCACATTGCTTCATATGCATTGATATGCATATTGGCATGATTCATAAAAGATAGAGAAAAGGATTTCTTATACTCCGTTATTCTCTCTTATGCACATTGATAGCTTATTATTTCCAATGAGTATATGTCTAAATTATTGCAGCAAGAAAATAAATAAGTGAAATGAATGTTGTTAACACAAGAACCAACATTCTTTGTATTCGTGGTTGTCACACAATATCCAACCATAAGAAAATTTCACATCTTGTTACACGTGTATTACATGTTGTTACACATGTATTTTACATGTTTCTACTCTTGTATTTCAAATCCTGGAAATATTCCTTATTAAAAAGACATCATCAATCAAAGTCAAAGTCTGAATGCCAAATGTGTTTGAGAAAATACCTGCACAGTTGCATGAGGACATGCAACAAGTTCAGTTGGGGGGGATGTTAGGACTCATAAATGTCGCATTTTCAACCACCTTTCCCTTCACTATTACTTACATTTCATCGTCCCATTAGCCTTCCATCATACCATTTTCATAGATACATTTGGGTTTCACATTATTATTTTCCACTTTATTCATTTTAGTATTATAAGTGAATTTGTGATTAAAGATTATAAATTAACATATTTTCATTATATATCAAAGTAGGATGAGTTTGATGATGTGTGCATGCATATTTGAAGATTTCAACAAAGTCAAAATTCACCACCTATCCTCAAATTCGAATTACATCTTCAAACTTCAAGATTTGAAAGAGAGAAGATCATGGAAGATTTGGTTGGCATATCTTATCTAAGATATGTGAGAGATGTGTGGAGGATTTGAAGGGATCATATCTTGTAATAATGGGAAATTAGTTGAGAGTGGTTGAGAGAATAGTGGATCTGTCGTTATGACACTCATGTATATAAGAGAGCGTTCTCTCTTCATGAGGGGGGGCATGTAATTCATAATTTAGTCTTGTAATGAGGAGAAGGGGATTCTTATCTTTGATTCTTTGATGCTTTGTCATTTGATTCTTGTAATATAATTTGAGATTGATTTATTGTGTGAGCTCACATATGTCTTTTGTCATTCAATTCTTCACATGTTGTATTGCTTTCCTAGATTAATTTCCTACTTTCCTAGTTAGTCTTTCAATGCTTTCCTAGATTAATTTCATTTCAGAGATTTAGATTAGATTACTTTTAATTCAGTCCTACATATATAGTGTGTGTGCTTCGTAAGCCTATGAACTTTGGATCGACAAATTAAATATTTGGGCAAGTACTACAAAGGAATTAAATGACAATATTTCTTCCTAACAAGTTTGATGGACAAAAGTATGCATTTTGGAGCATAAGGAAGAAGACATATATACAGGAACATGGATTTGAAATTTGGAAATCAATTGTAGATGGATACACAGCATCAACAGTTCCACTGACAAATGAAAAAGCACTGAAACGTGGTCAAAATAATTCCAAAGCCACAAATGCACTTCTAAATGATCTTGGAGAGTCAATATTCACCAAAGTTGGACATTGTAAATCCGCTAAAGAGATTTGGGACAATGTTTGAAATATTTATGGAGGAGATTCAAAATTCAAAGCAACAAAGCTTCAAACTTACAGAGGTCAGTTTGAACAACTAAAGATGAAGCAATATGAGAATATTGTAGCTTACGTTTTACGAGTCAATGAAATAGTAAATGCAATCTTGGGATTGGGAGAAAAAATCAAAGAATCCGTAATTGTTCAAAGGGTACTAAGATCTCTTCCTATGAGATTTGACCCTAAGATATCAACACTAGAATGAAGGGCATATCTAAACTCAATAAGAATGGACCAACTACATGGAATCTTCACAACATATGAAATGAGAAATGAACAAGAAAATATAGATATAAAATAAGCATCCTTCAAAGAATCCAAAAGATCAAAGAAAAAGGGAAAGCAAAAAGAAAAATAACATAACAACAACAATGACGTCTCTAAAGATGATGAAGAAGTGGCCAACTTTGTCAGATGACTGGACAAGGGAACCAACGACAGGTATAGTGGTAAGCTTCCTTTGATTTGTTTTAATTGTGATGGTATTGGTCATTTTTCTAACAAATTTCCTCATAAGAAAAAACGAAATGATGAAGGTTACTCAAATAGAAAACAAACATATAAAGGCAAAAGAACGACAAAGAAATTTTTGAAGAAAATCTTATGCACCAAAGAAGACATCTCATCATTAGATGAAGATGAAGTCAGTGACAGTGAGACATAAAGAGTTCTATTCATGGTAGTAGAAGACTCCGATAAAGAAGACTCCAAAGAATATTATGAAGAGGCCGAAGAAGAATATGAAGAGGCTGAAGAATAATATGAAGAGGAAGAAGTTGACTACCGAGAATAATTGTTTTGTTCCATAGAATTTATCAGAAGAGAAAAGAAGAAAAACAAGAAACTACAAGCAGAACTAGACAAGAAAGAAGACACTCGGGAACTAGAACAAATGATCACAAATTTGAAGGGTCAAATTGAAGAAGATAAAATAATTGAAAAATCAATCAAATAACATCTAGAAGGAAGAGACATGACCATTGGAAATTTGGAAGCATAAATTTTCAAATTAAGAAAGGATATTCAAAAGAAAAATATGCAGAAAAACACAATAGATTTGAATGACATTATCAACAGTCAAAAACCTCATCATGACAAGTCTGGACTTGGATACAATCAGACAGAAAAGGGACCAAGCTCCAAAACAAAAGAATAAGAAACATATCCAAAAATATATACATAAACAATCAAAGGGGATAGGAAGGTCTAGAAATAAAATTACAGAGACACTCCTCCACTGAGAAGATTCAGATTTTAGAATCAATGACCGACAGAAATAGATAGGCCTCAAGAAGAAGAAGGATTCATAAGAGTACCTCTTTTCAGAATATATTCAACTCCCATGTATCAAACTATCTTTCTTGGTTTATGTTATGCATGTAATAATTTTGGACATAAAGCTGTGAATTACAGAGCTAAAAAAAAGAACATAAAAAACTTTGAAAGTCATACACAAAATGGTTATCCAAGAAGGCCTAGTGAAACACAAAGAAGAAGTTACAACAGGTTTGAATCTTTGAGAACTGAAGTGTAATTCTACAAATGTGACAACTTTGGATGCATGGCCAAATATTGCAGAATGAAAGTCCCTCCTAGAGAACCACAACATAACAACAACAGTCACATACATGAAACTAAGAAAAGGACATGGATAAGAAAGAAAAATCAGTATAGAAATGAAGAATGCACACTCGCTCTACAAGCTAAGGAGAAGAAATGTGGTTGGTATGCTGATTGTGGTTGTTAAAAACACATGATAGGTGATAGAGATAGGTTTCTTACATTAATAAAGGAAAGAGATGGATCATTCTCCTTCAGAAATGATGATTCAGCTAAAATCATTGGAAAAGACATAGTTAGAATTAGGAACAAGAATACCAAGGCATAAAATGTTCCACTAGTAGAAGATATGAAACATAATATTCTAAGTGTGAGTCAAATGTGTTACCAAGGTCATAAGGTTACTTTCAATTCACAAAAGTGTGAGATAAGAAAATAAAGTTCAGGAAAATTGATCGCAGCATCTGTGAGAACTTCAAGTAGCATATATGTATTAAGTGAAACTGGAAATGAAAGTGTTTCCTAGGAACGGAAGATGAAAGTTGGCTATGGAATAGAAGAATGGGTCACATACATTTTTATAACCTTGTCAAAGTCAGCAAAAGGGAAGCAGTTAGATAAATGCCCCAGATCATGAAACCAACCAACACTTTATGAAAGCATTCTCAACAAGAAAAGAAAACAAAAACCATGTTTAAATCAAAAGAATATTCAACGACAAGACCACTAGAAATTTTGCATACTAATCTAGTTGGACCAACTACAACGAAGGGTTTAAAAGGTGAGAAATACTTTATGTTATTAGTTGATGATTATAAAAGGATGACTGCAGTTTTCTTTCTCAGGAATATGTTAGAATCTTTTGAAAACTTCACGGTCTACAAGGAAATGGTTGAAAGTGAAATGGATTCAAAAATAAAATTCTTGAGATATGATAATGGAGGAGAGTTCACTTTAAAGGAATTTATGGTCTACTGCAGCAGGCATGGAATAAAAAGGAAATTATCTGCTACTAGGACACCTCAACATAATGGAGTTGTTGAAATAAAGAACATGACAGTATAGGAAATGGATCGAACAATGCTAATGGATTCCAAATTGATAGATATATTTTGGACGTAGGTTGTGCATACATAAGTTCAGATTCAAAACAGAGTAATGCTCAGAAAACAAAAATGACAAAACTCCCTACGAGTTGTGGAAAGGAAGACCAACAAATGTGAAGCACTTCATAGTTTTTGGAAGCAAGTGCTACATCAAAAGAGAAGATGGAAGAATGAGAATGTTTGACTCTTGAGTGGAAAAATGAGTACTTGTTGGTTACTCAAGGACAAGGAAAGCATACAAGTGTTACAGCCTGAGATTGAACAAAGTTGTAGAAAGCATCAATACAACAATTGATTAAATAGGTAGACAAGAATTAAAAGAAGAAGAAAATGAATCAATGGAACAAATTTACGAAGAATAAGAAGAAGATGAAAAAGAACTAGAAGGGGAAGATGAAGAGGATTTTACAGAAGTAGAAGATCAATTTCAACAAGTGACTCGAAAGACACCTAGTAGATGAGTACATAAGAATCATCCTTCAGATCAGATTATCAAAAAAATTGATGCAGATGTTGAGACTAGAAGAATGATCCGTTCACTAGAACAGATGCACCAAGAACTCTCATCTACGATTGAACCAACCTATTTTGAAGAGTCCAACGAGGATGAATTTTGGAATAAGGCCATGGATGAAGAATTGAATAAAATAGAGAAAAATGACACTTGGAAATTGGTTCCAAGACCAAAGGATAAGAATGTGATTGGCACAAAGTGGGTATACATGAATAAATTGAATGAATATGGACAGTTTACAAGGAACAAAGCTAGATTGGTATGTAAAGGATATGCACAGGTTGAAGGAATCGACTTTGAAGAGACATTTTCCCCAGTTCCCAGAATGGAAGCAATCTGATTAATTTTATCTTATGCATGATCCAAAAATATTAAAGTGTATCAGATGGACGTAAAATCAAATTTTCTGAATGGGGAACTTGAAGAAGAAGTCTACATTGAACAACCAGAAGGATTTCAGTTGTCAGATAATGTAGATTGTGTGTGTAAATTAAAGAAGGCCTTGTATGGCCTAAAACAAGATCCTAGAGCATGGTACTCTAGACTAGATAAATATCTACAGTAGGTAGGGTTCATAAAAGGAAGTGTAGACAACAACCTCTACATAAAGGTAACTCAAGATAGTATTTTATTAATTGAAATTTATGTTGATGATATTATTTTTGGAAGTACTGATGATAGGTTAAGATGGAAATTTGCAAAGGACATGCAAACTGAATTTCAAATGTAATTACTTGGAGAACTATCCTTCTTTATGGGTCTTTATATACGTCAAATCAACCAAGGAATTTTTATTTCTCAAACCAAGTATATCATATAAATGCTAAAGAGGTTCGGAATGGAATATTGTAAACTAGTTATCACTCCCATGAAAACTAGTTGCAAGTTGAGAAAATATGATGATTCAAAGTCTACAGATTAGAGGAAATATGTGTCAATGATTGGTATCCTACTATATGTGACAACATCCAGACTAGATGTCATGTAAGCAGTTGGACAGGTGGCACGATTTCAAGAAGCACCAAAGGAATCAGATGTATTAGCAGTGAAGAGGATTTTCAGATATCTCAAAGGAACATAAGAGTTTGGATTATGGTATCCAAAAGGAAATCATCTATCACTTATTGCCTACACAGATGCAAATTGGCCAGGTTGGATTGATGATGAATGAAGCTCTAGTGGAGAAGAGTTCTACTTGGGTGAGTGTTTAGTATCATGGCTAAGAAAGAAACAATCATCAATATCTTTATCTACAGACGGGGCATAGTATATTGCAGCAACAACATGTTGTACACAGGTTCTATGGATGAAACACACTCTGGAAGATATATAGGTTGAGTATGATGAGCCCATTCCAATGTATTTTGATAATATAGGCACCATCAGTATCTCAATGAACTTGTTGATGCACTCCAAGACGAAGCACATTCCAATCAAGTATTACTTTCTACGGGAACAGGTTTCAGAAAATAACATCATAGTTGAATATGTGGGAACAAAAGAACAAGTGACATACATATTTACAAAACCACTTCCATAGGAATCCTTTGAGTATCTTCGCCAGAGACTCAGAATTATTTCTACTCCAAAATGAATGATTTTGAATGCTTATCTTATATGTATTAGATGTACATGAGGAAGCACCATAAAGAGGACAATTCAAGATGGGATATCAGATGATTCAGGTAGGGGGAGCAACCCTGAATGGAATGATACCTTTTCCATCGATGAAAAAGGGGGAGAGATTTATCAAATGCAGAGGAAAGAGGCATGGTTTCAAGGGGAGTGTTGGTCATAGAGATGCATGCATGGTTCCAGGGGGATCATGAGTCATATGATTTTAGTATTGTATCAAGGTGTTTCCATCATTTCCAAATGGGGAGATTGTTGATTAATTGGTTTGGTTGTCATTGATGTCAACCCTTGAAGAATGTCTGGTAGCAAATTCTGGTAGCACAAAGGTTTGGGTAATGGACCCAAGATTTTTTGATGTATAATTGTATGTGTTTTGATATATTTTCAGGTAATACTATTCTATATGGATAGTACATGTCTTTCCATTTCCGGTGGTATGTGAAACGCCACATAAATCCTCACAGTTTGAGAGTTATGGCCTTACGAAGTTGAAGGACCCTCATATGATTGGCTTGAAAGCCCAAAAGGTCAAAGAAGTCAAAGTTCTTGCAAAGAAGAGATTATTTAAATAACAAAGTGAAGTGACAAAGTCAAAGAGGATTAATTAAATAATAAAGTGAAGTGAAAAAATCAAACAAGATTATTTAAATAATAAAGTGAAGTGACGAAGTCAAGGAGGATTATTTAAATAATAATGTAAATGGAGAACTTTCTAATTATGGAAAGTGGTTATAAGAATGTTAACCCTAAAATGAGGAAAATGGGTTAAGTGGTCTAGTGGATGTTGGATACATGGACAAGTGGAAAATTGGGCAAAGTTGGACACATGTGACTATGTGGACAAAGTGGCTATGTGGACAAAGTGGCCTAGAAGATGCTTCTAAGGAAGCTACTTGGAGAGTATAAATAATAGGCAAGGCTCTCTCTTTTTAATCACACTTGAGCATATTGAATATCTACAGGTGACTTGGGTAACCAAATGATATCTAAGCCAAATTTCATAGGGAAGGTGAAGTAAAGAAGGCCAAAATTCAAGGGAGGATAAATTCTTTTGATGATGCTTTCTAAGGTATGTTATTTAGAAGTCATCTTACCATTTTCACAATAATTTGTTTTCTATATTGATTCAGACCGTGAAATTGGGAGGCCATTGAGAAAACATATCCAAGTAGATTTTGTATGAATTTCATCTTCTGGGTCGTTGTATTTTTGGAGTTACACTTCGTGGAGAATAGGGTTTGTGGCTAGTCTTGAAACTAGTCTAAAATAGGTGTTTCGGGTAAAAACGTCATAACTTCTTCATAAAAGATCTAAATTCAATAAGACCAAATGTGTTGGTTAGAGTACAGTCTACAGTTTTCTATGTACAATTTTTAGATCCATAAAACAAATATTCCACGTGGGAAATTCTCTACAAGTTCACTCTTGACAATAAGCTAGAATTCAACAAGGTATGCCATTTTTGCTAAAACTTCTTTTGTGAGAGGTTCCAAGTAGTGACACCTAGAGGAATTGCATAAAACACACTGAAAAACATTGTGTACTATTTTCATATATTCATTTATTATAGGTACATGGTTATGATTATTTCAAGTTAGGGTTGTTGGCTAATCCAAAACTAGTCATGTGATACTAAAGTAAAGTTTTATGAAAATGCTAGTCTCTTGTTGTTAAATTTACGGAAGGTTTGCAGGTATGTGATCATATACACTAGGTCTATTACAAATTTACAAATTAGATTTGGATGATGAAATTGATGAGGGATTTTGGTTGAGTTTTAGGTACATGTTGATGCATGGTTGATGCACTTGTTTATGGTACAGGTTGATTGCAGGTTGAGGTACAGGTTGATGCATGGTTCATGTTATTGGTATAGGTTGTTTGGTGTAGGTTGATTGGTATAGATTTACAACAATATATATCACAGTGATAGTGTGACAATGGTTCCATCATTCTACTTATACATCAAGGCAGTTGCACGGGCCAAGGACAGGTGATTGTAGCCACTTTCCGGTTGTAGCTGGAGAACATAGGGGGTTGTAGCCTCATTCTGGTTGTAGCCAGAGAATTGGGGAGTTGGATCTTCCCTCAGGTTGTAGCCTGAGAAACTAGGGGGTTGGAGCCTCCCTCCAGTTGCAGCTGGAAAACAAAGGAGGTTGGTGCTTCCAATGAATGTAATTCTTCAAGATATATAAGAAAAAACATTTTGTGGTTTTCTCCCGCTGTGGGTTTCCACATAAAAACATTGGTGTACTATGTATGTGTATGTTTGTTCATTTATTATTTACTCTGAAAATATTCGATGATAATGCTACATTTATATAACACTTGCATTATATGGTTAAAAAGGATTAGATTTCTCTATTACTGATTTACCCCCCCTCTCAGTAAACCAACAACCACTAAAAAATTGTATTCTAAAAAGTCCTCAAGAAGATCAATTACTAAATTCCTATATGCCTTGAGTATAGGATTCTTGGACTGATATATACCCTTTACTTGATTAATAACAAGCTCAAAATCTCCATGTACAACTATCCTCCTAGCACCCAATTATTTTAAAGTCTTCAATCCCAAAATCGGTGCCTCATATTCAACCATAGTATTGGTACAATCAAAAGAAAGCTTGTAAGAAAAAAGTTTTGTACCTATATTGGGAGGGTTAATCCACACACCATATCCTACTCCTTCTCTACTAGATGCTCCATCAAATCTCATATTCCACATCTCATCCTTTGCACTATTTTTCTAATTTGTAATTTCCTCTCCTTGATGATCAACTTTGTCTTTGATGGCCATGACAGTCGTTGGCTCCTCCTCTTCAAAACACAATTCATTATAGAAAATAGAGAAACCAACCTTAGTATCAACAGAGTATATGGGATGATTGCTTGATTGAGTTTTGATACTCACCATATACCTGAGCAACACTTCTATGTACAACCTCTTTTGTGGGCCAAAAACATGGATAGTAGTATATGACATATCCATTTGCAAATTTCGTTTCAACTTTGCAGCCCACGATCTAGATAAAAACATGCCAACTTTAGGAGGGATGTCAACAACCACCACATCCATGATTTGATTTTTTGATGGAATTTGAGACAATGATACAACCAAATATTTTATTAAACCCAAGCATATCACATGCCTTGAGTCAGAAGAGAAAACATCCTTATAAGGTCTTATAATATCTAGGCCTAACTCATCCATGATGATGTAGGAGCATCGTAAGAAGCCAACTGGGAAAAGCACAACACACATTTTACACGTTTTGAAATATTAAGAAGCAGATATTAATGTAGTAGCTAGAAGTGTACTTGCATTTATATCTGGCTATTGTAAACAGATAGTGAGCGATTTTCTCTCATTTGTCAATGTAAAAGGCATTTAAGCCCAGTTAATGAAAGTAGGTAGGTTTGAATTATAGATTAGACAGTTTAGAAGAGAAGGAGGGAAAATGGATATAGACACCCTCATTTTTGTATTATGATATTCATTAGAACATTATCATAGAGTTGTAGCAGAGAGTTGTAAAAAAAAACCCATGTACAGGAGCTTGAATTAATATAAGAAGCTTTGAATCAAATTTCATGGTGTTATGATGTTTTTTGTTTATACATGGTGAATGGCATGCTTATGGTTGTTTTTTTATCTCTGTTATGAATTTTTTATGAGGCTATGTTGTGTAGGTATGCTTTCATATTGAATGTTTGAAGTCTGAGAGAGAGAGAGAATGAGTTTCAATTGCTTCTCTTCCCAAGAGAATTTCTTGCAAGGAGTGCAACGAAACATCCACAAGGTGTGCATTGACAAAGGTTCTGAGTTTTATCTCAGAAAGCTCAAGAGAGAAACCATTGTTCTCATTCCAGCAGAAGTGCAGGTGGAGCACGAAATCCATGCAAGGTCTGTGCAAGATAGTTGAGGCCTTAAACTTATCAACTAAGGTTGAAGAGTGAAAGACTATTATTATAGAAGGTGCACAAAAATACTTAGAAGCATTTGAAAGATCCCCACAAGGAGTGCATGCATGAGTCCTTTTGAGACTCAAGTTTACAAGTGAAATCTCAGGAGGGTTAGTGTCTTCGAAGTGTTAAAAGGGAGATGGAGCGAAGTCTCTTTACAGAAGCCAAGTTCAGATGAGGAACACTGGTTCATTTCCCAGAAGTTGTCAAGGAGGAACCGAGTGGTAATAATTCTTTGATAAGAAATCCTGAAGTCGCGAGGACCGAAGGATTCAGAGAAGCTGCAAGGATGATAGGGGAGGAAGAACCCATCACTTTGGTATCATGAATCAACATGGACCGTTGATCGTGATCTGTTTTGAGCCGTTAGATCATTTCGAGGATTCAGGGTTTGTAAGTCTGACGTAGTCGCGCTCACAAGCATGCCCGTTCACAGAATATTCTCTTCTCAACTGGCCCAAAGAACTCTAAGGCTCATCTAATTCCCTATCGGGAATTTTGCACCCACAACACATTCTCCACGGAATCTCCTCTTTACAATCGAGAGATCAGACTTCGCTACTTCGCGAGGTCAGTGGTCGAACATTCGACCCTCGAATCCTCGATATCCGATTACAGTTAACGCTGACCTTTTCCTATCAAGATTTCCTCTATCACGATTTTGGCATTTGCGATGTCGAGTAATTTGTATCCCCAATTCTCGATGCCCGATACGCCGAAACTCCGACATGCACGAGTTTGATTTTCTACACCCCCTCACCTCTATCGGGATTTCGGACTTCGCGGGATCGCGAATCCTGATGTCAATGTTTCGAGACTTCTCGCTGCGAAACCCCAATAAGGCATGCCACCTGTCTACCTGCTCACCCGTGTGGCGCCACTCTGTTCCTTAGCCGTCGGGATATCGCGTTTCGTGGTTTCACGATTTCTGTTGCAAATTCATGGGATTTTCACCCAAGAAACTCCGATATGGGATTCCACGTGTAGATCCTATGACCTCTATGTCTCGGATCAACGGTCCTGCCCCTCCTGAGATTTTAACCTCTCTCTGAAGACCTGCAGTATCTCCCCTATGCCTCCTTGAGATCTAACGACTCACGGGATGTCACGAATCCTCCTCGAAGAATACCAACCACCCGTCCGTCCTTGGAGATTCTTGCGAATGATTAAGTGTTCCTCCGTGGAACTCGTCCACCTGCGTGAAAACTTGCAACGCCTACTCAAACACTTCCCAGCACAAGCTCCCTTTGCTTTCTCTTGCGATTACTTGAAGGTTCTATACCTCTTGAGCTTTTCCCCGGCTTCAAGTCCTTTAGAAAGAAACTTTTTGCTCACACTCCTTGCGGAAACCGTCAAACACCTCAAGTACTTGAATTCTTTCGACTCTGCGCACACTTGCAGCAATAGTCCTTCAGCTCTTGCTTAGGTTCACAACCCTGAACTTCACTCGGCCTGCGCACTCCTTGCATGGCTCCTATGCCAACTGCACTTTTGAGAGAATGAGAACAAAAGAAACTCTATCTGAACCCTCTGTCAACACACTCCTTGCGGACACTTTGACTGCACTCCTTGCAGGAACTCTTGTTCAGATAGAGAAACGATTGAAACTCATTCCTTCCCCCTTTCATACTTCAAACTCAAAGCATGAAATCACATACACAACATATAAACAAAATGTATAACAGGAAGCAAACATTCATGAGCATCTCATTCAGCATCAATACACAGAGAACAACACAAACCATGAATTTGAAATCAACCTCTTTCTATTAATCCAAATATCTGTACATGGGTGTTCTTACACAACTCTCTACATGCTCTATGATATTCTTCCTGAATTCAATCTTCCATAATGTTACAATACACAATGAGGGTGTCTATATCCTATTTCCCTCTTGCGTTCTCAAACAGTCTAATCTAGAATTTAATTTCTATCTACTTGCATTAACTACTTTAAATTCCTTCTACCTACTAAGGACAAGAGCTAAAGGCTCAAGGTCCGTTGACATTATAAAAGTGCACCTCATCTTAATGGCTTCATTTAAGGTGGCGCAACAACTTCCAAAGTGATTTAAAAATTTGTGTTGGCTTGTCCAGGTGTCTCTCGCTTCCGCGCTGGCTCGCTTGATGTGGGCGATGCTCCTGCATCATACTCTCTCACTTGAAAATTTTCATGGGATCCTATCCATGAGCTCGTGGATAGTCTGTCCATGCTTCTGTATCTCCACTTCACTTTCCCAGCTGGCATATTCAACTGGATGGTTCTTCCACTTGACCAGATACTCAAAGTATTGTTTTCACCTGGTCCTCTTGCTTATTCTTTTGTCTAGTATGCACTCCATCTGTGGCTTATCAGCAACTGGCATCTGCTTTGTCCACTGGATCACTGGTTGCTCACTTCTAGTTCCTACTTCCTCAGCTCTATATGGGTACAAATCCGAGATATTGAATATCGGAGAAATTTCGATCCCATCGGGTAATTCAATCTTGTAGGCATTCTCCCCAAATTTCTTCAAGACCTTGCATGGCCCGATTTTCTTCATTTTCAACTTATTATACGTTCCTCTCGGGAACCTTTCCTTTCTCAAATGTGCCAGAACCAAGTCACCAACTTTGAAATGAAGTTGTCTTCTATGATGATCTTCTCTACGCTTATACTCCTGACTTGAGCTCTGCAATCGCTGCTTCACCTGGTTGTGAAGTTCCTTCATCACCTCTGCGAATTCTTCTTCACTAGTGCTCCTAGTCGCAGTCTATTCTGAATCCCTGAGTTCATAAATTCATCTCGACTGCATGCCATAGAAAACTTGAAATGGACTCTTCTCTATGCTCCTTTTGACTGAGTCATTATACGCAAACTTTGCCTGCAACAATATACTGTCCCACTGGCTGTGGTGCCCTGCCACCAAGCTCCTTAGAAAGTCTCCCAGACTCATGTTTATGACCTCTGTCTGTCCATCCATCTGAGGATGATAAGACAAACTATACGCCAAGTTAGTTCCCAGCTTCTTCCATAAGGTCCTCCAAAAATTCCCTATGAATTTAGTGTCTCGATCCGAAACTATGCTTTTTGGAAACCCATGAAGTCGAATGACCTCTTTGAAAAACAGGTTCGCAATGTGAGTTGCGTCACTGGTCTTCTGACATGGAATGAAGTGTGCCACTTTGGAAAATATATCCACCACCACAAAGATTGAATCATAACCTCTTTGTGTTCTTGGCAACCCCAATACAAAATCCATGCTAATTGCATCCCACGACCTTTCAAGTATGGGAAATGTCTGATAAAACCCTGCATTCTTCTTTCTCCCCTTCGAATGCTGGCAAATCTTTCATCTGTCCACGAATCTCTTGACATCTTCTCGCATTCCTGGCCAAAAATATGCCTCATTCAGCTTCGCGAATGTTTTGTCGTGGCCAAAGTGCCCTGCCAATCCTCCACTGTGTTTCTCCTTCAACAAGTTCTCCCTCATGGAGCATTTCAGAATACACAGTTGATTGCCTCTAAATAGTAATCCTTCCTAGATCATATAGTCTATCCAAGGGCTTCTATCTCTGAGAAATGGATTCTCAGCTGCTTGATACGCTTCTTTAAAATCTTGATCATCAGCGTACATGTTCCTGATATCATCAAAACCTAACGTTTTGACTCTGAACTCCTGCAACGGCAAACACTTCCTGCTTAAAGAATCAACAACTTTGTTAGCAGTACCAGAAATATGTTTTATCATAAAAGTGAAATTCTGCATATACTCAACCCATTTTACATGTTTCTGATTCAACTTTTCCTGTTGAGTCACAAACTGCAATGCATGATTGTCACTGTATAAGACAAACTCTTTCAGGATCAAGTAATGCCTCCATTTCTTCAATGCCTGTATGATAGCGTAAAACTCCTTATCATAAGTGGATTACTTCACTTTCTCTTCATTCAAATTCTTGCTGAAATATGCTATCGGTCTGTCTTCTTGACTCAAGACTGCCCCAATTGCAAATCTACTTGCATCACATTTCACCTGAAATGTCTTTCGGAAATCTGGCAACACCAAATCCAGTTGTTCCATGATATTCCTCTTCAACAGATTGAATCTCTTCTTGGCCTCTTTAGTCCAGTGAAAATATTTGTGTCTTTTCTTCATTGTTTCCATCATTGTTTCACTAATTCCACTGAATATCCTGATGAATTTTCGGTAGAAACTAGCCAATCTGTGAAAACTTCTCACCTCAAATATGTTCCTCGGTGATGGCCAATTCTTGATCACTTCCACCTTATCTGGATCCATCCTTAACTCATTTTCTGAAATAACAAACCCTAAGTAAATGAGCTATGTCTTCATGAATGAGGACTTCTTCATATTTATCAACAACTTCTCCTACTGTAACCTCCGCATCACTGTAGCCAAATGCTTCAGATGCTCTTCCACTGTTTTACTGTAAACCAGTATGTCATCCAAATACACAATGAAAAATTTCCCGATGAACTCTTTCAGGACTTCGTTCATCAACCTCATGAAGGTACTTGGTGCATTTGTTAAGCCAAATGGCATAACAAGCCATTCATACAACCCTTCATTTGTTTTGAATGTTGTCTTCCACTCATCACCTTCTCTCATGCGGATTTGACGATAACCACTTTTTAAATCAATCTTTGAAAAATACTTTGCTCCACTCAAGAAATCCATCAAACCATCCATCCTCGGCAATGGAAATCTATACCTAATGGTTATCTTGTTGATCGAACTTGAGTCAGTACACATCCTCCAGCCTCCGTCTTTCCTCGGACTGAGTACTGTTGGAACAACACATGGACTCAAGCTTTCCCTGACTAAACCTTTGTCCAAAAAATCCTGGACTTGCCTCTTGACCTCTTCATTCTCTTGTGGCGTTAGTCTGTACGTGGCTTTGTTCGAAAAACTGGCTCCTGGTATGAGATCAATTTGATGACTCACACTTCTAATCAGTGGCAACGAATGAGGTAGTTCGTCCACTACTATGTCAGTGAACTCTTCTAGTAGCTCCTGAACTTATTCTGGTAAATCATCCACTCTTGTGCTAGTCAGAACAATCCTCGGTTTTTTGACCACAATGAATTGTGGATCCTCCTTCTTCTTACCCTCTGTAAGAAGTTCCTTCCCACTCATGAGAAGTATAGTGTTTCTTACTTCTGGATTCACCTCCTTATCCTTGATCGAAAGCAACATGTGTGTCCTCCCATTCTTCTCCAGGGTGTATGTGTTCATTCTCCCATCATGAATCACATTTCTTTCATATTGCCATGGTCTACCCAACAATAGATGACAAACATCCATAGGAATGGCATCACATAAGATCTTATCATTATATCCTCCTATCTTGAATTCAACTAAACATTGTTTAGTGACAGTTACCTGGTGTCCTTTCTGTAGCCACGAAACTATGTATGGGCTTGGATGATCAGTCGTCTCCAGCTCCAAATTCTCTATCATCTATGTAGATATGAGATTATCCATGCTACCACTGTCTACAATGACTTTTCATACCCTGTCCTTGGTCTTGCAAGCAGTCCGGAAAAGTTTGGTCCTTTGGGCTGAATTCTCCACCTCCTTCTCTGGTGTCAAAAGGAATTTTCGCATCATCAACGATCTTTTTCCTTCAGCGTCTTCTACCTCATCATCCCACCTCTATCCTTCGGCGATGTGAGCTTCTCCAATTTCCTTCTTTTTATCTGGACATTCATAAGACTTGTGCCCATTCTTTCCACATGTGAAGCATGTGATTACTCCACCTCTTCCCCTTCCTCTACCTCTTGTACGAGGAAAAGTATTGTTGTCAGCATAATCTCCTCTCCGCTCAGTATGCTGCCCTCTCTGTTCAACATATGGCCCTCGCAGTGAGGTTCCACCTCTCTCAGTTCTATCTTGATGTTTCTTCCAGTCCTCCTTGGGCTTCTGGTATTTGTCTTGGGCAACTTATTTGCCTCTGGGTTGACTTCTTCCTTAGCCTCTTTGACTCTCCTTTCGGCTCAGCTTCTCCTCAGCTTTCAGAGCCATCTGATTAGAATCTTCTACCGTTTGGATGGTTACCATGCTCATCTCATCTTGGATATCATATCTCAGGCCATTCATGTATCTCGAAACTTTTTCATCATCGCTCTCCAGATGACCTACCCTGATGTTCAGTTTATAGAATTCCTCAATGTATTCTTTCACTGTCATCAACTTCTATCTCAGGTTTTTCATTCTCCTTAACAGAGTGATTTGATAGTCTCTGGGGATGAATTTCGCCTTCATCTTTGTGATCATTCGATCCCAACTCTTGATCTTTTTCTTGCCCTTGCAGCATCTGTTAGCTTGTAGTTCATCCCACCACAATGCTGCATGTCCCTTCAATCTAGTGACAACATGCTTGACTTTCTTTTCTTCCTCGACATCTTCGTAGTTGAAGTATGTGTCAAGAGCTATAATCCAGTCTAGAAGCTCCTTTGCATCCAACTTTCCCTCATAAAATGGAATGTCCATCTTTGCTCTTGCACCCATCCTGGCAATATCTTTGACTAAACACTCGTTTGATGCATCTTCGGCTGCAACTTCTTCCTCGCGTTCAGTCGCAATTTCACTTTCAAAATCACTGATATACCCTACATTGGCTGTGCGTCTTTGCGCTATCTCCATGTCTTCTAGTCTAGCTCAGAGATCACACATCTCTCTCTCCATGAACGGATCTGTCATTTGCCTGCCTCTTCTCCTCGGCATTTCCCTATCCTCTAGATCGGGTGTTTGCGCTTCCCTTCTCCTGGGTGGCATGGTGAATTCTCTTCTCTGCTACAGAAAGAAAAGAACCTTTCTGTGCTTTGATACCAAACCTGACATAGTCGCGCTCGCAAGCACGTCCGCTCACAGGATCTTCTCTTCTCAACTGGCCTGAAGAACTCTAAGGCTCTTCTAATTCCCTATCGGGAATTCTACACCCACAACACACTCTCCACGGAATCTCCTCTTTACAATTGAGAGATCAAACTTCGCGACTTTGCGAGGTCAGTGGTCGAACATTCGACACTCGAATCCCTGATATCCGATGACAGTCAATGATGACCTTTTCCTATTGGGATTTCCTCTATTGCAATTTCGGCATTCGCGATGTCGAGTAATTTGTATCCCCGATTCCCTATGCCCAATACGCCGAAACTCCAACACGCGCGAGTTTGATTTTCTACACCCCATCACCTCTATTGGGATTTCAGACTTTACGGGATCGCAAATCCTGATGTCAATGTTTCGGGACTTCTCACTGCGAAACCCCGATAAGGCGTGCCACCTGTCTACCTGCTGACCCTTGTGGCCCCACCCTATTCCTTAGCCGTTGGGATATCGTGTTTCGTGGTTTCACGATCTTTGTTGCAATATTCACGGGATTTTCACCCACGAAACTCTGATATGGGATTCCACGTGTATATCCTACGACCTCTATGGCTCGGATCAACGGTCCTACCCCTCCTGAGCTTTTAACCTCTCTTTCAAGACCTACAGTATCTCCCCTGTGCCTCCTTGAGATCTGTCGACTCACAGGATGTCGCGAATCCTCCTCGGAGAATACCAACCACCCACCCATCCTTGGCGATTCCTTCGAATGATTAAGTGTTCCTCCGTGGAACTCGTCCACCTGCATGAAAACTTGCAACACCTGCTCAAACACTTCCCAGCACAAGCTTTCTATGCTTTCTCTTGCGATTACTCGAAGGTTCTATACCTCCCAATATTTTCCCCAGCTTCAAGTCCTTCAGAAAGAAACCTTTTTCTCGCACTCCTTGCGGCAACCATCAAACACTTCAAGTACTTGAATTCTTTCGACTCTGCGCACAACTACAGCAGTAGTCCTTCAACTCTTGCTCTGGTTCACAACCCTGAACTTCACTCGGCCTGCGCACTCCTTTTACGGCTCCTATGACAACTACACTTTTGAGAGAATGAGAAAAAAAGCAACTCTATCTAAACCCTCTGTCAACGCACTCCTTGCGGACACTTTGATTGCACTCCTTGTAGGAAATCTTGTTCAGATAGAGAAAAAACTGAAACTCATTCCTTCCCCCTTTCAGACTTCAAACTCAAAGTATGAAATCACATACACAGCATATAAATAAAATGTATAATAGGAAGCAAACATTCTTGAGCATATCATTCAGCATCAATACACAGAGAACAACATAAACCGTGAATTTGAAATCAACCTCTTTCTATTAATCCAAATATCTATACATGGGTGTTCTTACACAGCTCTCTGCATGCTCTATGCTCTTCTTCCCGAATTCAATCTTCCATAATGGTACAATACACAATGAGGGTGTCTATATCCCATTTCCCTCTTGTGTTCTCAAATAGTCTAATATAGAATTAAATTTCTATCTACTTGCATTAACTACATTAAATGCAAGTCTCAAGGTCCATTGACATTATACAAGTGCACCTCATCTTATTGGCTTCATTTAAGGTGGCGCAACAACTTCCAAAGTGATTTCAAAATTTGTGTTGGCTTGTCTAGCTGTCTCTCGCTTCCGCATTGGATCGCTTGTTGTGGGTGATGCTCCTGCATCAAAGTCCAGAGTGTAAGACAAAATCCTTGGTCACTCTAACTTACGAATCATGAAAAGAATTGTTAACTGAAGAATTTCATGATTTCGGTAATTTGAGATTTGGAATACCAAAAATATTGATGAGAAGGAGCCAGGGGCCTTTGCATTGAAAAATCCTGGAGTTGCGAAATGCGAAATATTGTGAAGTGGCATTTCAGAATTTCGGTGTTTCGGGGTTTGGGAACCCGAGAAGACAGTGGTTTGGGATCGAGAGTTTCGAACTACCAGTACTTGGAAGCCTGAAATAATATGGGCCATCGGATCTAAAGGGAGGCTATTAGCCGTTTATTCCATAGAAGGCACCATTTCAGAATTCGGGATTGCGAAGTGGTGAGGGAACGACAATCGAAGGCTTGTTCAAGTCCCGAAAGCCGGGAAGAGTGACAGGTGGCAGTAATCCACGTCAAAAATTGAGGATAGTTCAGAAGACAGGTGGCGCATACTCATTGCCAGGTAGTGTCAATTACCGTTGACCATTTTGGGGATTTGGAGGTTGAAGAGCCAGAATCCTTGCATCAGGATTCGCGAAGTCGCGAAGTCCGAAACTTCGAGCCTGCGAAAAGTTTCGTTGGAAGCTAGTCTTTTGCTGAACGCATCGGGGTTCGGAGTTTCAGTATTTTCAAAGACAAGTAGTCGGGGTTCTTTGTTCCATAACTCCCAGAGTCGCGAAACTCGATACAACTGTGGAGGAGGACGCAGCCGAAGATTTTGGCATTTTGGAATTTTAGGTTTCGGTGGGGTGAGAGTGGAAACTCGACAAAAAAAATCATGAAATCGCGAAATTCGAAGTCCCGATTCGGAAAAGAGCGCGATCATATTGTTGGTTAGGAGATTTGGGTTGATGCCCAGTGTTTGATCATGCAGGCATAGCTATAAGGACCTGTGGAGAACATTGTTGTGTGTGTGTGTGGGATTCCCCGAGGAGAGATCGAAGAGTCAATTTGACTTAGGGGAAGATTTGAAGCTATCCTATGCGGATCTTGGCTAGAGGGTCGGGGGTTTGTGTCAAGTGGTATTAGAGCTCAGAACAAGTTATTTTATTTATGTAGTAGAGAAAAGAGGAACATTTTATAGCCATGACGCTGAGAAGAAGAGACATGCCAATGCCAATTCTTGATCCAGCCGTGGAAAGGGAAATGCGTGAATTACGTGCCAGGCTTGATGCCATGGAGACAAAACAGAGGTGCACAGTTGATGCTCGGGATATCAGCAAGGCTAACAGTGAAAATGAAGCTGGAACCGAAGGAGAAGAAATTGCATTCGAAGATGCTACAGATGAATGCCTATTCAAGGTTGTTGCAAGGATAGGTGCCAGAGAAAAAATAGACATTCCAGTGTATGAGGGAAACCTGGATGTTGAAGAGATTCTAGACTGGATTAGATATCTAGATAAATACTTTGACTATAAGGATGTCGAGGAAGAAAAGAAGGTCAAACATGTCGTTACCAGACTTAAAGGGAATGCAACACTATGGTGGGATGAACTGCAGGCTGACAGACGCTACAAGGGCAAGCATAAAATCAAGAGCTAGGATAGAATGGTTGCAAATATGAAAGCCAAATTTATACCCAAGGGTTATCAAATCACTCTGTTTCGGAGGATGTAGAATTTGAGACAGAAGCTGATGTCAGTGAAAGAATACACTGAAGAGTTCCACAAGATAAGCATCAGAGCAGGTCATCGGGAAAACGATGATGAAAAAGTTGTCAGGTACATGAATGGTCTGTGTTATGACATCCAAGATGAGAAGAGCATGATGATCATTTGAAATGTAGAAGATGCTTATCAGATAGCTCTGAAAGATGAAGAGAAGCTAAGCTGAAAACAAGGTCAAAGAGGCCAATGTAGAAGTCAAGCCAGAGGCAAAACAATTGCCCAAGACAGAACTCAGAAATCTAAAGAAGAAGGGAAGAAACCTCAAACTCAACATGAGAGAGGGGGAAGCTCACAGAGAGGGAAGTATGCAAATAGAAATACTTTTCCTCGAGCTAGAGGAAGAGGAAGAGGTAGAGACGGTGAAGTAAAGTGCTTTGTCTGTGGGAAAATTAGACATAAATCCTATGAGTGTCCAGATAAGAAGAAAGATGGTGGTGAAACTCACATTTCCGAAGCTCAGGGATGGAATGTGGAGACAGAAGATGTTGAGGGCAGAAGATCCTTAATGATGAGTAAAGTTCTCTTGAATTCAGAGAAGGAGGCAGAGAGCCCAACCCAAAGAAACAGTCTGTTTTGGACTGCTTGCAAAACCAAAGACAGGGTATGCAAAGTTATAGTGGATAGCAGTAGCACAGAAAATCTTGTATCTATAGAGATGGTAGAAAAGATGGAACTGGATACTGTTGTACATCCAAGACCATACAGAGTTTCATGGCTACGAAAAAGACATCAGGTAAATGTTACTAAATAATGTTTAGTTGAATTTAAAATAGGAGGATATAAGGATGAAATATTATGTGATGGCATTCCCATGGATGTTTGTCATCTATTGCTAGGTAGACCATGGCAATATGATAGGAACACGATTCATGATGGGAGAAAGAACACGTAAACCCTAGAGAAGAATGGTAGGACTCACATGTTGTTGCCGATTAAGGATAAAGAGGTGAAAACAAAAATGAGTAACATTGTACTTCTCATGAGTGGGAAGGAACTTCTTAGTGAGGTTAAGAAGAAGGAAGACACACAATTTATTGTGGTCAGGAAGCCTAGAATTTTTTTTACCAGTATGAGGATAGATGATTTACCAGAAGAAATCCAGGTGTTGCTGGAAGAATTTGCTGATATAGTAGTGGATAAACTACCTTTTTCGTTGCCACCTATCAGGAGTACAAGCCATCACATCAATATTATACCTGGAGCTAGTTTACCAAACAAAGTCGTGTATAGATTTATGCCATAGGAAAATGAAGAAGTTAAGAGACATGTACGGGACTTAATGGACAAAGGATTGATTAGAGAAAGCATGAGTCCATGCGTTGTTCCAACACTGCTCGGCCTAAAGAAAGATGGATGCTAGAGAATGTGTACAGACTCAAGGGACATCAATAAGATTACCATCAGATACAGATTTCCATTGCCAATGATGGATGACTTGATGGATTGCTTGAGTGGAGCAAGATTTTTTTCAAAAATTGATTTGAAAAGAGGGTATCATCAAATTCGAATGAGAGAAGGTGATGAATGGAAGACAACATTCAAGATGAATGAGGGGTTGTATGAATTTCTTGTCATGCCATTTGGCTTAACAAATTCACCCAGTACTTTCATGAGGTTGATGAATGAAGTCCTGAAGGATTTCATTGGGAAATTCGTCATTGTATATCTTGATGATATATTAATTTTCAGCAAGACATAAGAAGAGCACTTAAAGCATTTAGCTGCAGTGATGAGGAGATTATAGAAAGAGAAATTGTTGATTAATATGAAGAAATCATCATTTATGAGGACAAAACTCATTTATTTGGGTTTTGTTATCTCTACGAATGAGTTGAAGATGGATCCCGAAAAGGTAAATGTGATTAAGAATTGGCCATCTCCGAAAAATGTGTTTGAAGTTTGAAGCTTCCATGGTTTGACAAGTTTCTACAGGAAATTCATCCGAAACTTCAGTGGAATTGGCACACCAATGATGGATACGGTGAAGAAAAGACACAAATATTTTCATTGGATAGAAGAAGCAGAGAAGAGCTTCAACCCGCTGAAGAAGAAGATCATGGAGAAACCAATTATGGTTTTGCCAGATTTTAACAAGACATTCTAGGTCAAGTGTGACGCGAGTGGATTTGCATTTGGAGCAGTCTTGAGCCAAGATGATAGGTCGATCGCATATTTTAGTGAGAAAATAAATGAAGTGAAGATCAAGTACTCAACATATGACAAAGAATTTTATGCAGTCATACAAGCACTGAAGAAATGGAGACATTATTTGGTTCCTAAAGAGTTTGTTTTGTACAGTGATAATCATGCTTTACAATTCATGACACAATAGGAGAAGTTGAACCAATAACATGTTAAATGGGTTGAATTCATGCGGAATTTTACTTTTGTAACTAAGCATATTTCTGGAACTACTAACAAAGTTGTTGATGCTTTGAGCAGGAAATGTTTTCTTATGTAGGAATTCAAATTCAAGACTTTGGGTTTTGATAACCTCAAATAAATGTATAGGGATGAACCGGATTTTAAGGAAGTGTATGAGGCATATGAGAATCCAATTCTCAGGGACAGAAGCCAATGGACCGAATATATGATCTAGGATGGATTATTATTCAGGGGAAATCAACTATGTACTCCAAAATGCTCCACGAGGGAGAACCTGCTGAAGGAAAAACACATTGGAGCATTGGCCAGACACTTCGGTCATGATAAAACGTTCTCAAAGTTGAATGGCTCATATTTTTGGCCAGGGATGAGGACAGATGTTAAGAAATTTGTGGATAGATGCAGGATTTGACAACACGCAAAAAGGAAAAGGAAGAACACAGGGTTATACCAGCCATTACCCATACCTGAGAGGCCGTGGGACACAGTGAGCATGGATTTTATATTGGGACTACCAAGAACACAAAGAGGATGTAATTCAATATTTTTGTTAGTCGACAGATTTTCAAAGATGGCACATTTCATACCATGCCAGAAATCCAGTGACGCAACTCATATTGCAAACCTGTTTTTCAAAGAAGTCGTCAGACTTCACGGCTTGCCAAGGAGTATTGTTTCTGATTGGGATACCAAGTTCATTGGAAATTTTTGGAGGACTTTGTGGAAAAATATGGGGACAAGTTTGTCTTTTAGCTCAGCATATCATCGTCAAATAGATGGGCAGACAAAAGTTGTGAACAGGAGCTTGGGAGATTTGTTGAGGAGCTTAGTGACTGAACAACACAGTCAGTGGGATCACATTCTACCATGGACATAATTTTCTTACAATGATTCACTCAATAGAAGCACAGGGAAGAGTCCATTCTAGATTGTATATGAAATGTAGCCAAGGGGAGTTTCTGAATTGAAAGATTTAGAACCAAATGAATTCAGGAGTGCTAGTGCATAGGACTTTGCAGAAGCAATGAAGGAGATTCACAGCCAAATTAAGGAGTGATTGCAGAGTTCAATTTGAAGTTGGTGATTTGATTCTTGTGCATCTGAGGAAGGAAATGTTCCCAAGGGGAACATATAACAAGCTAAAGATGAAAAATATTGGACCATGCAAGGTCATAAATAAATTTGGGGCAAATGCATATGAGATTGAATTACCCGATGGGATCAGAATTTCATCGATATTCAATGTTGTGGATTTGTACCCCTACATAGCTGAAGAAATAGGAGCAGAGGATGAACAGGCAGAGGTTCAATGGACCAAACAAATGCCCGTAGCTGAAAAGCCACATATGGAAAGTATAATTGACAAGAGAATCGACAGGAAGACCAGGAGAAAAGAGTATTTTGAATACTTGGTCAAGTGGAAAGGACTTCCAGTTGAATATGCCAGTTGGGAAGATGAAGCAGAAATTCAGAAGCATGAACATACCGTGCAAGAGCTCATCAATAGGAGTTCATGAAAATTTTCAAGCGAGGGAGTATGATGCAGGAGCATCATAAGCAGCCAGCTGAGAAAAGCGCAACACACATTTTACACATTTTGAAATTTTTTTGAAAGATTAAGAAGCAGATATTAATGTAGTAACTAGAAGTGTACTTGCATTTATATCTGGCTATTGTAAACAAATCATGAGCAATTTTCTCTCATTTGTCAATGTGAAAGGCATTTAAGCCCAGTTAATGAAAGTAGGTAGGTTTGAATTATAGATTAGACAGTTTAGAAGAGCAGGAGGGAAAACATAATAGACACCCTCATCTTTGTATTATGATATTCATTAGAACATTAGCATAGAGCCGTAGCAAAGAGTTGTAAAGAAAAACCCATGTATAGGAGCTTGAATTAATATAAGAAGCTTTGAATCAAATTTCATGGTGTTATGATGTTTTATGTTTATACATGGTGAATGACATGCTTATGGTTGTTTTKTTCTCTCTGTTATGCATTTTTTATGAGGTTATGCTGTGTAGGTATGATTTCATATTGAATGTTTGAAGTCTAACAGAGAGAGAGAGAGAGAATGAGTTTCAATTGTTTCTCTTCCGGAGAGAAGTTCCTGCAAGGAGTGCARCGAAACATCTGCAAGGTGTGCGTTGACAAAGGATATGAGTTTTATCTCAAAAAGCTCAAGAGAGATACCATTGTTCTCATTCTAGCAAAAGTGCAGGTGGAGCACAGACGATGTGYAGGGTGTGCATAGGCTATTCAAGGCCTTAAACTTATCAACTAAGGTTGAAGAGTGAAAGACTGTTGTTGCAAAAGGTGCACAGAGTCGAGGAATCAAATACTTAGAAGTATTTGAAAGATCGCCTCAAGGAGTGCGTTCAGGAGTCCTTTTGAGTCTCAAGTTTGCAAGTGAAAGCTCAGGAGGGTTAGTGTCTTCGAAGTGTTAAAAGGGAGATGGAGAGAAGTTGCGTTACATAAGCCAAGTTCATATGAGGAACAATGGTTCATTTCGCAGAAGTTGTCAAGGAGGAACTGAGCAGTCAGAATTCTCCGAGAAGAACTCTCGAAGTTGCGAGGACTGAATGATTCAGAGAAGATGCAAGGTGGATAGGGGAGGATGAACCCATCACTTTGGTATCATGAATCAACATGGACCATTGATCATGATTTGTTTTGAACCATCAGATCATTTCGGGAATTCGGAGTTTGTAAGTCCGGAATGTAAGGCAAAATCCTTGGTCACTCTAACTCTCGAATCACAAAAATAATTGTTAAGTGAAGAATTTTGGGATTTCGGTAATTCAGGATTTAGAATACTGGAAATCATGATGACAAGGAGCCAGGGGCCTTTGCATTGAAAAACCTTGGATTTGCAAAACGCGAAATATTGTGAAGTGGCGTTTCGACATTTCGGTGTTTTGTGGTTGGGGAACCTGAGAAGAAAGTGGTTTGGGATCGAGAGTTTCAAACTCCCAATACCCGGAAGCCCGAAATAACATGGACCATAAGATCTAAAGGGAGGCTATTAGTTGTTGATTCCATAGAAGGCGCCATTTCAAAATTTAGGATTTTGAAGTGGCGAGAGACCGACAATCAAAGGCTTGTTCAAGTCCCGAAATCCTAGAAGAGTGACAGGTGGCAGGAATCCACGTCAAGAACTGAGGACATTTGAGAAGACAGGTAGTGCATACTCGTTGCTAGGTAGTGTCAATTATCGTTGACCATTTTTGGGTTTTGGAGGTTGAAGAGCCAGAAGCCTTGCATCAGGATTGATGAAGTTGTGAAGTCTGAAACTCGAAACTGGTGAAAAGTTCCATTGGAAGCCAATCTTTTGCTGAACGCATCGGGGTTCATCATTTCAGTATTTTCGAAGACAAGCGGTCGGGGTTCATTGTTTCAGAACTCTCGTATTCACAAAACATGATACAACGGTGGAGGAGGACGCGGCTGAAGATTTATGCGTTTTGACATTTCGGGTTTCGGTGGGGTGAGAGCAGAAACTCGACAACAGAACTCACGAAATTGCGAAATCCGAAGTCTCGATTCAGAAAAGAGCGCGATCATATTGTTGGTCAGGAAATTTGGGTTGATTCTTAGTTTTTTATCACGCGGGCATACCTATAAGGACCTGTGGAAAACATTGTTGTGTGTGTGTGGGAGATTCCCTGAGGAGGGATTGAAGAGTCAATTTGACTTAGGGGCAAGTTTGGAGCGATCCTGTGTGGATCTTGGCCCGAGGGTTGGGGGTCTGCGTCACATGACCATCTTGGGCATTATATTATGTGATTCTCTTGAATCTAACATGGCTTTATGTAAAGTCATTCCGTGAATTTTAAGACTAATGTAGAAAGGAGGAACATCATCAATATCACCACTCTTCTCCACATGTGGGCCAAACAGGATAACAGGGTGATCATCTTGTACATTCAAGGTGTCAGGGGCTTCTTCCATTTTGAGAATTTTAATGATCTGATTTCTATATTCTCCATTCTTAATCATCTCATTAAATGAAATAAATTTTTTATTTTAGCCATTTCACTTTCAAAATTAAAAGGAGATGGGGCATTTTCTAGCTCTTTGATGATTGCTTCCTTTCTTGCCTCGTCTATTTTCTTTGGGGGTTCTTCTTTGGATTTTCCTTTCTCCATCACATCCTTTGTTGGATTATATTTCTTAGGTTGGCTTGAAGAAGGTGTATTTATCTGAAGTTCCCTTGTAGGAGTTTCCTTTGGAGGATGTGCAGGCACCTTTTTCCTTCTAAGGTGATACTGTTTCTGAAGATACATAATAACATTTTGATATCCCTTCTTAAACTCTTCTATTTCCAATGAAAACATATCATCATGATCCTTCATAAGATTATCATTTTCATCCATAAATTGATCATGTTATTATTTAGTTAAGAATGTCAGTGTTTCATGGAAACTTGCACAGGAGATCTATCTAAAGAAAGTACAAACAAAGCTTATCAAGAAAAGAAGAGAGATTCAATATGGAAGAATGATCAAATATATTCACACTACTCCAATGAGATGATGATTGATGCATAGATCATGATCAATATGATACAATGAATGAGTGGAATACACTCATATATAGGGAAAAGCATTCCATAATTAATAAAAAAAAGCAAGCAGTTAGCTTTTCTTAGGAATGCATGCATGCTTAATAGTGATGGTAAAAATATAAAGTCTAAAATATAACTAGTCAATTAACTCCCACTAAACTAGTGTGTCGAAAATAGAAATTTCTCCAACACCCCCCTGAACATCACTATGGAGTAAAAAATGAGTCCCAACTACTAGGCCATTTTAGGTACTCATGTACAATGCAACTAATGAACACTGAATAAAAGTGAGGAAAGAGGGAAAACCACGTGGGAAACCCCCTCCCCCCCCTCAAAAGATAATGTATCAAAAAAAGAAAATAACAGATGCTAGACAACTATGTTCTTCAATGCAAGATGATCCCATAAATTCTGAAACTTCTGCTCATTGAAAGTCTTCGTGAAGATGTAGAAATATTTATGGATATGATGAAGTCCTTTGGAAACCTGTCGGCCCTTGTATTTCTTGATCCTGTGGATCCATATGCACCTGAAAATATTCCTTTCTGGTGGGCGTGGAACCAGATTTTGAGTCTGGTTTTGTAGGAGTGAGTCATACTCCTTCTGCATGGTTTCTTGCCATAATGGATTTCACACAACCCTATTGTAGTTATTTGGATCAGTAGATTGAATCATATAGAAATGCATGGGCATCGCAAGTTTTGAAGCTAAAAGTAGATGAGAAGGATCCTCATGCTAGGATCGAGTCATCCTCAAATCAAATGGATTCCCTGCAAGGTTTCCTATTGCCTGAAGTATGGTTCATGCCTTCTTGGGCATCTGTTGAAGCGTCAGTGTTGGCTTCTTATCTGGCTGTACTACCTGTTTATTTCCATGTACATAATCTGAGTGTATGGAATCATCCCTGATGTCTGAAACTGATGGAAGCACAAGAGTATATGCATGTTGCACTAGAGGTTCATGCAAAGTAATCTCCTTATGTGTAAGTAGAATAGAGGAGTCATCGTCAGAAAACTTAGTGAATTTATACAACCTTGACTTGTGATCCACCTCACTAATTGCAATGATCGAATTGTCATGCATGTCAATTACTGAAACTGAATATGATGTAAATATAATCTTTTTACCTTTCTAAGTGATTTGATAAACTGAGAGAAGATTCATAGAAAGATTTGGAACATGTAGAACATTCTCAAAAATTCCATTGTGTAGTTCCACTCTCCCTTCTCCTCCTACTGCTACTTAAGTATCATCCCCCATGATAATAGGGGGTCTTGAGCATGGAACCAAGGAAGAGAAAACTTCCTCTTTCATTGCCATATGATGGGATGCACCAGAATCTATAATCCATGAATCAGATGAGGAATTAATTGCAACCAGAGCATGATGATTACCTTTCTTAGCCGCATGGTCTTCTTCCATCTTCTTTTTGGCTCCTTCAGGAATGAAGTCTCCAAGGTTATTCCTCTGAAGTACCTATGTCATAAGATCGATCTTCTTCTTCATGCATGTGGATTCTTCATGATTCAGTTTATTTCAATATGTGCATTTCTTTCCCTTCCTCGTCTTCCCTTTGGAATTTGAAGAATCTTTGGAACCTGAAGAATCCTTGGAATATCCCTTCTTTTTTTACTCTAGATGTAATAACTCCTTTTGTTTCTGCTTCGATTTCTAAATGTATGACCCTTTTCCATCATGCATGGTGAGTGCATGTGCTTTGGTATCTTTCATGAGGCCCATATGTATGAGTTTTGTCTTCTCTTATGTAAGAGACTCGATGAACTGAGCCAACATAGGCATTTTCCAATTTGTTCCAAAAAGACATCTGCCATAATGGAAATTGGGGACATATACATCATATTATGGTCCTATCTTGGCCAAGATTGTTAGAATAACTTGTTTCTCTTGTGTAGACTTATCAATACCACATTCACCCAAGCTTAATGGAAAAGATTTAAATTTAGTAAAAAAACTTGTATATTATCAAAACTTTTAGGGTCTAAGGTATTCAAATCTACCTCAAGCATATGACCTCGCATCTCATCTTTCTTTCCAAAGAGTCCTTCCAAGGTGGTCCAGATCTCGTTTGGAGTCTTACATGTGGAAACATGAAACCAAAAATCAATGGAGATTAACTCAAGAAGTAGTCATGTGGCCTCATCCTTACGGTTCGCCCATCTCATCTTCTCAATCGTTGATGTAGGTTCTATTTCTGTTGCCATCATCAAATTATATAGTTCTTTTCTTTTGAGTTGGAATGTCACCTTGGGCTTCCAATGAAAATAATTGTATGTTTTGAGGATTACCACCAAGTTCGACTGTATAATAGTTGTCATATCCATATTTCCCACTGTTTTTAAGAACCCCTAAAAATTTACTCTCAATCTGTAAGTGAAAAATTAAGAAATCATGACAGAAATGGCACTTTAAGTGAAAATTTGTATCAGTTTCAAGAGATGCTCTTGCGACTTATTTTCTAAGAAAACGGTGAGGAATATCACCAAACAGTGGAAAACCCACTTCCAAAATGGGTTGATTTACTTCTCAGTTGGGTCATTTCCTCAAAAACTTAATATTTTGGGGAGCAATCACTGTATAAAGGTACGACCATAGATTCGTATCAGTTTTAGGAGGCTATGTTATGGCTTACTTTCTGAGCAAACGGTGAGGAATATCGCCAAACGGTTGAAAACCCACTTCCAAAATGGGCCGATTTACTATCATTAGGGTTCATTTCCTCCAAAACATAATATTTTGGGAGGAATAACTATTGAAAGGTACAACCATGGATTTAGCTCTCCGAAACCTCGATTTTTCTTATTCTTTGGCTTGTCTGGCTTGCTCCAAGCAACATAGCTCTGATACCATGTCATTGTTTAATGGAAACCTGCATAGGATATCTAGCTAAAACAAATACAAACAAATCTTATGAAGAAAAGAAGAGAGATTCAATATGGAAGAATGAGAAAATATATTGACACTACTGCAATGAGCTAGTGATTGATACATAGATCATTATCAATATGATACAATAAATGAGTTGAATAGACTCATATATAAGGAAAAACATTTCATAATTAAGAAAAGCAATCAAAAAATTAACTTTCCTTAAGAATTCATGCATGCATAATAGTGATGGTAAAAATAGAAAGTCTAAAATAGAACTAGTCAGTCAACTCCCATTGAACTAGTGTGTCGAAAATAGAAATTTCTCCAACAAAGAACACATTTGTTTTTGTATCATCACAACAATGTATATTGTCTTCAATTGTTTGATCAAAATCTACATTTACAAGGTTGTTTTGGAAATTAGGTTTTATTTGTTGATCACCTTGATTTCTCTGATCTCTTTTCCTGATCTGTGGAACTATATCTCTTCTAAAATTTTGATTTCTAGGCTAAAAATCAGTTTGATCCCTGGTGGTAGGCTTATTCTCCAAAGACATTCTTTCCATGAATCTTTCCATTGTTTTCATCATCAAATCAAAGTTCTCATCTGATGATTGAGAAGTTGAAGGTTGTGTTTTTGCTTGGACCTTATTCACATCTCTCTCAGGATTATGTTTAATCTTCCCTGATGCCATCAAATTTACCTCTACTTCAATTGCATTGCTCATCATATCATCTAATGTATTGGATCTCCTTTATATTAACATCAAGGCAAAGTCATTTTCAAAAGAATCAAAATATCAAAGTTGGGCAGCTGTAGGAGGAGGTTTTACTTCTGTAGGAATTGAATTATAAACTTTCATAAATCTGGTTGAAAACTCTTGTATTGTTTCAATTGGTTATAGTTTTATGTTGTTGTATTGAGTTAGAAACTGAAGAGGATTATTTTTATCACCCCATCTTGCAATAAAAAGTGTTTCAAAAGCTTCAAAATCAGGGATACTCACTATAGGAAGAGATTTAAACCATTTTCTGACTTCTCCTGAAAGACTTTGTGTGAACCACCTGAGTTTTCATCCTCATCATCTAACTCCTCTAGGACAAAAAAATCATTGAACCAATATAAGTGTCTTTGGGCTGATACATTTTCCTCAACATCAAATGATCTATTTATCTGATTATAATTTTGGGGTAAATCATGCAACTCGACAGGCAAGGCAGGAGGAGAAAATATGGCTGCCATGTCTCTAGGAAGATTTTGGATTGTCTAAACAGTTTGAGTGGGGACATTCTCAATAGGAATAGTTTTAATGGGAACAATGGGAATCAAAGGTTGTAGTTTCTTCTCATCAAAGACATTTTCATTCAACTTAGATTCTAATCTAGATATGAATAAGGTTTGTTCAAATTTTAAATCAAAGACAAGGTCATTGATACTTTTTCAGCCGTCTTTGGGTAAAGATAGATTTCTCTGTGGGAAAGAAAATGATTTGACTGTATTTTCTTTTCTTTTGTGCAAGAAATTCTCAGGATCAGACACAGAGGCTATAGGTTATAGATTAGTGTTCCTTCTAGTATGAATTCTCTTGGGAGCCAATATTTCTTATTTTGTCAAAAAACAAAAATATGCTATTGATCTTATTAAATGATGTCGCCAGGGTAAGAATAGTTCATCCAAAAAAAAAATGTTTGATTCGTTGTTACCCTCAGGAATCAAATCTAAAGCTTTCAGTCATTATTTCCATGGGAACATTTTTAATTCCATTCCTTGGCAGTGGCACCAAAATGTTAACGTTGAGTAAATTGTTGGGATGAAGAAACAATCTACAAAGGTAACCTACAAACCAACTTTAAGACTGGAAACTAGCATTTCCAATCTAGAGAGGGATCTCTCTGAGACTTGATCTCTGATACACAGGTTGCTTTAAATCAATGGCTAGATTTACAATTTTGAGATAATTTTCAAGGTCTGCTGACAAAAGATAGAACTTCTAGGGCTATGGAGCCAACCTATGAAAACAAACAAAACAATGTTTGGTAGATAGAACTCCTCAGAGGAACAAAATCTAAATAAGGTGATGAACTTTAGTGTTTATTTTGATCAGATAAGGTGAAAGAAGAAAAGAAGCATACAACAGGATCATAGCACCACAAACGATGAATTCTAACCTTAGTTAAGAAGATAAACAAAATTTAAATCAATTAAGTCTAGAGCACCATTAGATTAATTATGGACTTCTAATTTACCAATTTAAAAAAGATGAAAGGTGGATATGAAAATAAGTACATAGGGAATACATACAAAGAAGAGTACACTATTCATATCACCACCATTAAAACAGTTTTCTTAAGGAATTAAAGACTTCTGCATTTGTATTTCTTTAGATTCAGAAAGTTACATTGAGGATAAAAAAATCTATACTTTTTACCATGTGCCCCTTTCACATCAAATAGTCCATATATATAGAAGCTAAAGCTACACTTAGTGCTAGCAGGAAAAAACCCCTATGTCTACACTAGGGTTTACAATGTAGGCAGATCAATAACCATTTAAAATTCTCCTACTTCTCTAACTACCCAAAACATACCCTATACTTATGCAAGAAAAGAAAAATGAGAAGGATCTGATAATTGTACCTTTACTCATCATCTGGTGTTGATCCTCTCGCACTTGATAACTTCGTTGACTACAAACCTCCTCCCAAGGCCAACCTGCATTCAGAGACAAATAAATAGATAAATAAAAGCATGCATTTCATACATAAATAAGGGTTAGATGTTAGAATAAAAACATACAAAAAATGAAAACATTCAACACATCATGTTTTGGGACAGGAAAAGTACTTATTTGATTGATAATACATTGATCACTTACAACCAAAGTCGTCTACTACTCCTCGAACCTAGTTCAGGATCCTCTTCACCAAGCTCCAAGTTCACCTACATGGATCATTCTCCTCTCAACCTTCTTATTAGGAAATGGAATGGGTTATGATGGAGGAAAAAGGGAGAAATGAGGAATTATGAGGAAATTCTCACAACAAGGCTGCAAATGCTTGGGGCAAGGAGGGGATGTGAAACGGGAAAAGTTTCACTATTATTATGTCTAGATGTGGAATGAAACCCCAACACATACTTTTATATGGGAAAAGGATGTTTATTCGGTTGGGTGATGGGCTATAGGCAATAGATTAGTTGGGAAACTACCCAATAGCCCATAATCTCAATGAATTCCTTGCAACTTTTTAATTTTTGCAACTTTTGCAAGTATACGCGGGATGTAGTGGTGTAGCATGCGTACGTACATGGGTTGTAGTGGTGCCACAAGAATATGTACACAGACAGTATTGGTGCAGGGCGTGTACATCTTCAAAAAATGAGTTTTTAAGAAGAGAAATTCAGTGATGTCTTGGAAAAAAATGCAAGTAAGAGGGCCAAATGCTAGGTATGCATATGTAGATAAAATTAGGGTTATAACAGATTCCCCTTAATGCGTGAGGTCATAAGAGAATCAGATGGCTGAAATACATTAGAAAACATTCACCAATGTATGAAATGAGTGAGACCAGGACCAAAGTTCAGGCGGTGCCATCTTCAAAAATAACAATTGTCTCTCTGAGGAGGGCATACGCATGCTCAGGACAAAATTAATCATGGCTTCCAATCAAATACACTTCATTTCCATGTCATATAACTATATAAAATGTATGCATGATCAATACACAACGGATGTACATCTCAAAATCAAAGATATACAAGTTAAGTATCCATCTTCAAGAAGCCAGTGACGCCTGATAGATGGATATGAGGCCTTCAGAGCTCGAGAAACAAATTCAATATCTTCAAAACTCAGGTAGGAGTGTAATATGACTGTATGACTTTACAACCCAGACGTCTTCGACGACTCATCATGAAAAGGCAAGAGGATCTCGATGATCAGGTAGAGAATTTCATTGATTTCGAACAAGGATTTGATTGGAATTTGGGGTGGCCATGCATGAGGGGAATAGACAAACTGCAGAAAGGCCGACTCAGGCTGGGTGAAACTTCCCTTGGAAAAGAGCACGAAATATTATCACACTCAGGAAGCATGACATTGACATAACTTCACGATGTAGGAGGCAACATAAACTCTCCATATGTTTGGAAGAGTAACCAAACAGAGGAGGACACAACTCTATGTAGCGAGAAAAAATTCCTAAGGTCATATTAGATCTCAAATCTTGGCGAACAAACAAAAGGATGCGCTTTTTCCAAGGGCGACTCATTGTGTTGCCAAAAAAAAAAAACATTTCCCATCCCCTCTTTTTGGGTTTTTTTATTTTTTTGTCTTTTTCAATTTTTAAAGAGATTGAAAAAGAATAAAATAATGCTAGGTTACAAAGGAGGAACGAGTTTCACAAGCATACTAGTTCCAAATGCAAGGAACACACTAATGCTCAAAGCAAGGAGACATGTGTGGGAAAAGGACACTCAGGGAAAATTCCTCCATGGGTCAAGATGTCAGGTCGCAGAGGCAAATTGATACAAGGCTTGCGTATAAAGCATGCTTCAAAGGTTCAGTTGAGAGCCACATGGAGTTGGCATTAGGCCAAAGATGCATAGATGCAAATGTGCTTAGCAAGAGATATCGAAACCCCCTTCAATGTATTTTTTAGGAGCCTAAAGAAGGAAAGATCAACAGTTTTTTTTCACATTTAGAGAGCCTGAAAAAACGTAAAAGAAGACTCCACTGGGGTACCTTTCTTGGAAATAGTTTAGTCAGTTCAGAAAAGGGATAAAATAGCACCGAAAATATGTATATTCAAAACCATTTTAACGAGTGTGACACAGACAAGACCACTCAACAATATTTTCAATTTTAAGGAGTCTGAAAAGAGCTTAACTATGGACTCACAACCTTTTTATAGATTTAGTCTCCTTAGCCTAAAAAAGTATAAACTTTACAGAGGAGAACTCTCCTGGTGAGACGAATCTCCAGAGTTGTACCTTTTTCCTCCATAATCCACAGGCCAGAAAAATGGGTAAACTCATGCCATTAGATGTTCTTCTGGATCAATTTAACGAGTGTGAAGGAACAAGGTCACTCGACGATCTTTTCAATTTTAGGGAGTCTGAAAAGATATTAACTATGGACTCTGTGGGGGTTCCTTTTTCATAAATTTAGTCCCTCAAGCCCGAAAAAGGGTTAAAACTATACCTGAGAATACTCTTCTAGCGGACCAAATCTCCTAGAGTATACCTTTATTAGTAAAATTTACCATCCAGACCGAAAAAGGGGTAAACTATCGCAAGACGAATGTGCCTTCAAGTTTTAGTTTGGCAAGCGTGAATTGAAACAAGATAGCTCGACAATATTTTCATGTTTAGAGAATATGAAAATGCATTAAAGAAGACTCCAAGAGGTTACTTTTCTCATTTAATCCAAACAAGATTGAAAAGCATAAATATAGTATCGTCGGATGTTTCTTTTGGATTTCAAATAGAGCTTGAAAGACAACAAAGTATGCTCATTTTTGGCAGTCCCAAGGGTGAGGCCAAGAATGATGTTGCACTAGATGAATGAGGCTCAATGTCTTAATCATGGCTATACTAGCAAGGACTCAAAAGCCTAAAGTCATTAGAGATAGCATGGACGCCAAAATGGAATAAGGATCTATCTAGGGCATCCATGTAGAGGTAGGATCTACCACCTAATCATGACAATTATAAAACAAAAATTATGGTTCTATGTCTCACTTCGGTGGGATCGAGCCTATGGAAAAGAGGGAAAGACAACAATATGTAGAAAGTGGTAGTTGAATCCTAATTTATATGCAAAAATTTTGAAAAAATGACTCTTACCAAAGGACCATTAAAAGTGACCCATCTCCCAAAAAGTTTAGCAAACCAAATGTGAAGTGCATCGTAACATCCAATAAGAAACTCAAGAATCATATTAAATAATTTCCAAGCTAGAAAAAATGACAAAAGGGTTCAAAAAAGTGGAAAAAAGGGCCAAAAAAGTCTATAAATAGAAGCTGACATCTCATTTTCACCATTGTAATTTGAAATTTAACCAAAAGGAAAAAATGACCCCTTTGCTAAAAGAGTTGATTCTGGGAGCTTCATAGGATGAAATGAACTTCCGCTTAGACCAAGTAAGTATAAACACATCCCTCTTGCATTTTCCTTCTTCTTTCTTGTAATGTTTTAGTTTTTTTGGGGGGTGTGTCCTCTTAAAAAAGGGAGGTTGTACATGTACGCGAGCTGTCCAAGGTCAGCCTGCATACATATGCAAAAGCATGGAAAAATGAAAAATACCAGAGCTAAATCCCCCTTGAACCTGTCATATAATAGGATGTATGTCCATTGGAGGGAGAGGGAACATGAGGAGATTGGTATCTTGGTTGATGAGGACCTTGCTGCCATTGTCGCATTAAAACAATGTGGGCTATGGAAGTTCTAGTAGGGTCCGCTTATGAGGGAACATTCTAGGCTTCTAAATGCCCCAATGGATTATTGGCACCCAGACATAGAGGCATTCATTCTTGAGGGGTAGTCATTGACTCCAACGACCGAGGACATTTACTTCTTGACTTGTCGTTCAAGGAGAGTGGAACCCATCAACTTGCACACGTTTCCTCATGGGCACTTCAACATCGTCAACTATATCAGTATGAAATGTGGGGCATGCACTAATAAAGTAGGTTTTCAAGTGCCCATAAGAAATATCACCAACCTATCAGTGAAGGTGATCTTACTGATCATTGGGCAGATCACTGGATCTATGGCTATCAACCAGGCTTCCTAACACACATGTACTGTGTTATGAAGTTCCTTGATGCACACACTTTTTACTGGAGAATGACCATGCTTACTTTAATGAAGAGGGAACTTACAGACTGTCATGAGCATAGCAACAAGAAATTCAGGTTTGGTACAGTTCTATGCTCATTCTTCTTTGAGAGGGTACCTAGCCTTAGTCTGAGAGAGACAGTGCGAGGGAATGTGGCCTCCTTCCCAACAGTGTGTAGATGGGCAGCATTGTTTCCACGACATGGGAGAGGAAAGAGCATAGAGGCCTTCGATGACACATTTTTTGACTAGTGGGCACAATAGATTCCAGTGATAGAGGACTACCCCTATGCCAGAATCAACATTTCTAGGTATCCAGACATGCCCGTACCTCCTGGAGAGGAGCGAGGAGAGATAGGTATGTTTGTTTTTAAATTTATTTCATTTTTAGTTTCTTTTTATATATATCATTTTTATGTGTATCAAATCATCTAACAAATATGTATTTGTTATGTACAGATGAGGTACCTGTGCACTCAATAGAATTCTCGAGGACTAGGCGGAATCCTCAACTAGAGGCAGTACCAGCAGCAGCCATCGGACCAGCAGTCGCACGGGGACCTCCAGCCGTAGAGGCTAAGAGAGTTTTGATATGGGTAGATCAGAAGTCACCATGCTCACTCATGCAGTTCCGATGGTTAAGATCAAGGATCTCCCACCATCGATGCAACCTCATGTAGTTGGGGTGCCACGGACTTGGGTCCAACTCTTTCAACATTTGGAAAACATCGTTTTTCACTATAGTAGGGCCAATAGGCCCCGATCTTAGATAGGATGGACCTTTTATGTGCCGAGGGAACGTTTTGTATATTTTTGAGGGCATAATCCCCGTGATGTATACTAGATTACTATTTTTGAGTCGTTCGTGCCCACCTATGTAATCTAAAACTTTTCAAGATATATATATATATATATATATATATATATATTTACATCTTTTTACATGTCTTATGGGTCACATTTTTACAAATGTATGTACATGTGTATGTCTGTGCTTCTTTTTATGTGTGTGCAACATGCCAATCTAATACTTGATTAGCTAGAGTATCTATTACTTGATTTAATCTCTTAGTAACATGGATATATGTAATGTAATCAAAGAAACATTCTAAGAGACATACCCTAAGGAATCGTCGGTGTAATTTAGGATCATAAACACAGTAAACCCCATTTAATTGGTACACAACCAACTGAGAATCTAAGTAGACCCGGAGGTGAGAGATACCATGCGACAAAGCATCACAAAGAAACTCTATCACTGCTTTGTAGTCGACGACATTGTTTGTAGTGTCACCTAGATAGATACCTCTGGAGGATAGAAACTAGTATTGAGGCGTAAAAATCACCCAATTTGTGAAGTAACCCTCTGAGTGTGTCAGTTAGCACTATCCGTGAACCCAAAGAATACCTCTGATTCACTTGACATCTGCCACAGTGAAAAATATGACATAAATAATGAAACATCCATTAAACAAAAAGACAAAAAACTAACTTTATAAGAACTATACATATGTACAAGAAGTCACCCAAGACGACCAACCTACAAGTAATACTTCTTGAGGTAGAGCACATTTCTAGGATATACCAAAGAATTTCCCTCAAAGTCAACTAGATGATAAGAACCCTTCTTTAAGACCTATTTCACAATGAAATGTCTGAACCACATGGGTTTGAACTTGCTTGCCCCCAGGGGATCCTTATCTTGGTTGTAGAATAGGACAAGGTCAACTTCATAGAAAATTTGAGGATGAACCGACCGATCATATTGACACTTGATTAGTTGCTTGTGAGTCTCATTGGCATCCAAGGCTACATCACGAAGTTTCTCATGGAGCTGCTCGAGATATAATAGGCATTCCTCAAGCAGTGAAGTGTCTGGAAATAGCTCCATTTCCAACTTTAAACATGGGATCTGGCACTCTAAAGGAAAGACTGCTTCCAACCTGTAAACAAGTTGAAAAGGTGAGAAACTGGTGGAAGTCTTTACATACATTGGGTAGGCCCATAATGACGAGTACAACATCAAATGCCAATTTGATTTGGGCAAATTGATCGTTCACTATAGAATAGTCTTGAGGAACTTATTCACAACTTCTACCTAACCAATCGCTTGTCGGTAGTAGAGTGACGAATGTTCTTTCCTCAACTGAAGTTTTGATGTTAACTTGGACATAATTTTGTTCTGGAAGTGACTGCCATGGTCAGTGACAATCTCCTTTAGGATGCCGAACCTAGCTATTATATGGTTAAAAATGAAGAGTGATGTTGTTTCTCCATCATTATTGAATGTTGACATAGCTTCGGCCCACTTTTTGAAGTAGTCTACTGCTACGTTGATATAATGATGCCCCCTGGATGAAGTTGGGTGACATGTAGTAAAATAAATCCCCCACTTAGTGAAGGGACCAACAACGATGATGGGAAACATGGGAGCGGTATGTTCCATCATCTTCTGATAGAATATCTGACATGGGTGGCTCTTCTTGACCGACTCAACACAATCCTTGATTAACTTAGGAAAAAAGTAACCAGCTCATATAATCTTTTGGGTTGTTTCCAACCCAGACATATGACCACCACATGCTCCCATGTGGCAGTCGTTAACAACGATTTCTTCTTCTTTGTGAATAAGGCACCGACGAAGAATGCAATCTACACCACGATGATACAAAGTGTCATCTAGGATGATATAGTTTTATGCCTGATGGCGTATTTGTTGATGCTCATCACGAGAAGAAAAAGTGGGGCACTTCAGAGTCCGAATATAGACTAGTATGTCTTCAGTGTAACACCACCTGATTCAAACGGACGTTCCAAGATAAGTTCTGCAAAGACCAGTGACTTTTTGGATTTCGCAGAAACAAAATCCAAGTCAAATTCCTGGAGGATAACAATCCATCTACTAATATTTCCATCGATGACGGATTGTGTCAACACATTGAAATGGATTCACAATGGAAACATCGGAGGTCTTGCGAAGAAGGATATAATAATGGAACCACTAGACAGCATGCAATGCTACCAACAGAAGATTCTCAACATGGGAATAGTTGAGTTTTGGCCTAACCAGGCCTCGGATCAGGTAATAAATCATCTCCTCTTCAAGAAAATCATCCTCTTGAACCAACACGATACCGATGGTTGACTCTGTAGCGACCAAGTACAATAGGAAATCTTTATTATAATTGGGGGGCCGAAGTAGATGGGTAGACGTGAGGGCACATTTCAACACTTAGAAGGAGCGTTGTGCAACTTTGTCCTAATGGAAAGAGACTTCCTTCTTCAATAAACACATGAACCCTTTAGTGATTTCGACATAGTTTGCGATAAAACACTGAAGAAATTTTGCTTTCTCCTGTAAGCTCTGAAGCTGAGGGACTATGCATTTGGGAGGTTTTGAGGAAAGGATATGAAATGATCTTACTCAATCATTTTCATATTCTTCTTGGATGAATCAAAATATATGGGAATGTCACCCTAGGTTTAAAGCCATCAAAAATAATATCCTAACTCACAAGTATCGATTACAAGTGCTTAGGCAAGTCTTTTTGACAAATAAAAGCTTGGTAGAAATTTCATTTTAATATGATTTTCTGAATACAATAGTTGTTGAAAACAAGTGCAAAGATAGAAGTAAGACACAAATATGATAATCAAGACATATGAGACATAAATAAATCCTTTATTTCATTCCAATTCACCAAATTGTCATTTTCTTTACAAAATTGCATACAGAAATTTTGGACCAAAGTAAAACTTAGACATCCCTGATAGAAAATACAAAAGGAACTCTGAATGAAAACCAAAACTAAAATCTAAAAGATGGATCAACTTGCCACATATTTCTTCCCACTCGACTCTACACAATAGCCTTTGTCAGTCATGAAAACTAATTCACAAATAGACAAGTCTACACATACTATCAAAGATAGATCAACACCTCTGAAAAAAAAGTGTCTGAATGATGTAATTCATCCCTGAATGTTGATGCCTACAATAAGACCGTGCTATAATAAAAGAGAATTAGGCTTGTGATAAATTAAGGAATGAATGAAAACTGAAATATCTCAACATAAACTCAAAGAGAAAACCTTAGTATGCTTCTCCTTATATCCTTCTCTTCTTCCTCCCTTTCCTTTTAAGCAAATTAGAATTGGTTGAAGTAGTTGAACCAACTCATTAGTTAAGTTCACTAAAACTCAACCAACTTTTTAGTTAAGGGGGGGAAAGTAATAAATCATAATAAGGGTTTTAATTAAATAAGAACTAGTAGGTGGGACCCCTTGTGACTTCCTTTAGCTCATAATAATCATAACATAACTAGTTAGTCAAGCAAAACAACCCTCCTTGTCACTCCCCTAATCACATTAACATTTGACAATTTAGCTCATTGATATTTTGAATTATTTTCAAAAATGCATTACTCATATATCCAAAACTAAAATATGTTGTCCAAAAATTTCTAAAGTCAACTGTCATCAACAATAGATAAAATAAAAAATTGAAAAATCCATATTCCCATTCTGAGATGCAATCTTTCCTCGATTGTCGTTGTCACCCTTTTACTTTTCTATATTTTCCTTTGGCTGCACTGAGCCTTTAGGCCTAATCTCATTGATCACGTGAGAACCGTCATCCCTCAAATATATCCAGGATGAAACAGATTTATCAGATCCATTGGAGGGTGAGGAAGGGGCAACAATGGCTTTTCCTTTGTCCAGGGCATGTTGGGCCTCGATTTTCTACCTTTTTCTAGCATGAGAGGACTAAACTAGCTAGTGAACATGTGCAACTTGGACAATAGAGTTAATAGGTGGGGGATTAGGTCGGGATAAATTGGGCCAACCACAATGTTAGGAGACTATCCGGTGGACAATCGCTTGCTATCCGTCATTTTCTGGAACCTAGGGTTGCAATGAGACATGAGGGGGCACTAGAATACCAAGGGATTGTGGACCTTGGAAGGGAGGCCTTTTAGGCCTAGTTTGGACCATTCTTTTCCCAATACAATTGAAAAATATGGCCCGAAACAACTGGCCTGGCTCTTGTGAGTTAACATCAAAATGTATGGAGAAGCTTGGCATTTGTTCGAATTACTTCTCCCTCCGTTGCCTCTGCCATCACTACCTCAAATGAAAAAAATCATTCCTGAATGCATGATGGATTAGAAAATAGTATTTTAAACAACCATACATGATAGCTCTTTAAAAATATGAAATAGATTTTGGCTCAGCAACATATCAGGCTCATGCAATCCAATCCATAAAAATTGTTTAACTGTTGTCAATGAGCAGGGGGTGAACAAAGTTCCTGGGATATGTGAGGGGATTGTATTTAGAGAAGAATGATTAAATGAGGGGAAACAAAACACGGTTACTGCTCAAATACCACAAACAATCAACTGTAACACAAACCAAAGAAAACACTACTATAATCATAAGAATTTAAACTACTTCAATACAAATATTTTCTTGACTGTAATTAATTTTAGAATAGGGAGTGAAAAATGAATGTGGGAAGGCGAGGTGTTGTAATTAGCGGAAAGAGAAATAATGGTAGGGAAAGAGAGAGATTAATTTTCATAAAATTAATTAAGTAATCCATAAAACCTTTCTGTAAAAGGAATTAACACCAACCAAATTACCACTGTGACCCAAAAAAAACAATTTATGTGTACAGTTCAAGCAATCCTATGCATTAACTTGCTCTCTATTTGTAATCAAATGTTTAGAACAATATCATTAAAACAAGATAGTATGCATTCCAAAACAACCTATAGGAGATCTCTTCTCCTCTCATTTATCCATTTAATATTTCCAAACAATTCCCAAATGCATAAATAGTAAACTATTTCCACTCTGTTCAAAATCAAAATTAGCCATTGCCCACGAATTATTCCAATCATCAAATACAAACTCAAATTTTATGCAATGAAGTTATACTATATTGAAATGAAGTTATATTTTCATAGAACCAGTTCCTATCACTGTTTAAAAATCATGGTATCCATTTCAAATACATAGTGGAAAGTCGACACCACAATTCATATTCAAATTAATTAACTCAATTAATTAAACCATGTATCGAAACCATCACCGATTAAATCCAATAACGCGACCCATATCAAAATTATTCCATAACATAAATCACCACTTCATATAACTCAAACTAATCGCATAACTATTATCTTATTGCTAGCGTTAACAATGACCATTTAAATTTCAATGTACGTAGAGTAGTATATAGCATAGTTTGATTCCTTCTCTTTGCATTTGTTTATATTTATTTTTCCCTCTTCCAACTACTATTTAGTATTGTTACTAACATGTATGTTGTGAATGTGTCAAAGTAACGAGTCCATGACCACATAACAATAGTAGCAATGGATAACATAGGTAGTCGTAGCATGCGATTAGATCTCATAACAAAACATAACATGCCTTACCCAACGTTCACTTGTCACACGATATAACCAACACATAATAATCCCAATACATCACCAATAAGATCTCATCAACCATGTAAAAAGTGTTGAACAATGGAACAAACATCAAATAAGAGACAAATATTATCTCCCAATCTACAAGGGGGTCCCACCTACTAGTATTATTTATATGTTAGCTTATAATAATAGGCTTTAGTATTACTTTGCGAGAAAAACCTCATTGCAATTTTAATCATCAATAGGAGGCAACTAAACTATCGCCTCAACCTTACGAGGATCGACCATGATCCCTATTGTCAAAACTATGAAACCTAAAATATGGCCCGACGTCATGCAAAAGCTACATTTGTTAGGATTCAAGTGACTCTGATAGTAGCGAGATTGTTCAAATATTAGTCGGAGGTGTGTGGTATGATCATCTGTTTTATGCGATCATGATTCTATATCATCGAGGTAAGCCTCAAATAAATGTCTAAGGTCGTGGAAAGAAAAATACATGGCCCGTTGAAAAGTGGCTCTAGCATTCTTCAGGCCAAAAGGCATCTTACGATAAGAAAATGTGCCCCACGGATAGATAAAATTTGTTTTATGCTAGTCTTTGGGTTTGATCTAAATCTGGTTGTATCTCGAAAAACCATCCATGAATGAAAATACCTCACAACCCGTGCAGTCATTGATAATCTGATCAATGAATGGGGTGGGGAAATTATCATTTGGATAGGCCTTATTCAAATCGTGGAAGTCCATCCACACGTGAATTGTACCCTGCTTCTTGTTAACCAGAATAAGATTTGGCACCCATTGCATCAACTGTATGGGGTAGATAAAACTGGCTTTCAACAATTTTTCTACTTCATCCTTAAAATCTTCCGCTTTCTAAGGATTCACCAAATGAAGCTTCTATTGGACTGGCTTGGAGTTAGGGTAAGTTGTTATTTCATGTTCAACAATTCTTGGATCAATGCCTGGCATTTCCTCGTAATACCAGGAAAAAACGTCATGGAATTCCTTAAATAAATTTGTGTAGATTCCAATATCTTCGGGGGAGAAGTCTGCTCTGGAAACAATATTCTCCACAACACTAGGGGTTCTGGAGATATCAATAGGTATCGTTTTGGCGATACTTTCCATATTACCCTCAACATAAACTATGTGCATAGCCAAAGGATTAACATGACAAGACCTGTCTCCAGTCATAGTTAACATGAATTCACTTGCCTATATTCTTCTTAACTCTGGGACAAAATAAGATTTTTGATGGATATCATCCCAAGGTCTGTCCGGACCAGTTAATCCCTCAATAATCACCTCATCTAAGGGAAAAAACAAGTCTAAAAAATCAATATTGGTGAGGGAATGTTGAGCCCAAATAGGTTCGAGAATTGGATCTAACTCTTGTGTAGGAGTCGGATTTGGGTCGGTCGAAGCTTGTTGGACAATAGTGTACTTGTGAGGAGAAAACTCATGTACTTTCCCCCTCTGTAGGAATAGTACCCTACATAGAATTATGTTGTCCAAAATCAGGGTTTCCCCTGACTGAGATGAAAGCTGACAAGAAAGCATTATTACCAAACAAGTAGAACAAAGAGAACGACATTCAACCCACCAGCGTGGTATAAAAGGAAGGTCCTAGTATTCCTTCTCCAAACAATTTGTAGTTCGTGTTCGACCCGACGGGTGGCTGGAAAGCACCACCGAGCAAGGGGGATGGAGGAGGTATGCGACCCCCACCATAAGGGATAGCGTTATAGGAGGATGAGGTGCCCCCCATGGACCTTTGCAAGGGATTGTTTGAGCTCCCTGTCCCTAGATCCATGGTCTGTAGGGTGGAGTTGGTAAGGATGGATTTCGTATCAAAGTTGGGTATCCCATATGAAAATGGAGGGCCAGTCATACTCCATGTGAATGGAGAATTGGTCGCCACCATTGACAGAATCAGACCACTTCCCGAAGTAGAGGTGGTCGATACCATTTTGGTCTAGATCGATGAAGATGGGTTAGTAAGAAGAAGGCCCCTAGTGGTGACATTTGTTTAGGGAGTGTGAGGACTCCCTGACAAAGTAGAAACATTTGCTTCCATAGTTGCTTGCAAGAATATCTGATGCTTGTGAGGTGTTACCCTTGGAGGGACAACTTGCACCAAAGTTGGCGCCAACAAGTCAGTGATCAGAGGGTTAAACATCCCAAGAGATTCCTCTCCAAGGTTATAAACAACGAGTTACTCCAGATTCGAGTAATCTCCTCTCAGAGATGGCTCGGGCATAGTTTCATGCGGTGCAGTCACCTCAAATGACCCTTGGTGGTCAAGTCTTCTTCAGAATGGTGGTGGTGGTGGATCCAATATAACCGACGGTAGGCCCTGAAGCCTTTACGACTAACAAAGATCTTGATCTTCCACTTTATGAAAACACAAATGACACAGTAAGGCTTTAACTGATGTTGAAAACCAAGAACACACTAGAAAGGTTCCTACAAGATAAACCAAGAAAACCACTATCTACTTGGAAGAACAATTATGCTAGCCAACACTAGAGAAACTTACCGGTGCAATTTATACTCCCTAGATCTAACTCCAACTTTTTGTTTATAAGCCTTGAAGAGTTTCCTCTCCATCCTAACCCAAGGCTCTATCCCTAGACTAGTTGATTGACCCTACAAACTAAAAGTCTAGTTATTTTTAAATTAGCATTTGTTTTAAATGCCTTTTTTTAAATCAAATGATACGACAGTGAAACTAGTGATGTGTATGAGAGACAAAAAGAGGATAAGTAAACTAAATTCTAAAATAAAAATTACTTCTAGTTAACAATATAGATTTACAACTAACTCTTTAATCCAACTTTTCATAACTAACTATTTTCAAGATCTTTAAATAAAATGAAATTTCACATGACTACGAGCTACTTAAATTCTATGGAATTAGTTAAAAAACTGAACTCTTTTTCCTTTCAAGTAAAATAACTACCCTAACTACTTTACCAAACTAAGAAATGAAGAATCTCTTTTTTTTTTTTGTAAATGCTTCAAACAAGAAAAAACTTGAAATAAGTATTTTTTTCTTTTCTTTAAAGAAAATGAAAGGGGGTAAAAGAAACACCAGACAAGACTAAAACTGACCTCTGGCCCATTGCGAATCTCAGGGAGTCACTAAAGACACTAAACATGTTGATCAACAAATCAAAGACTCACCTAAAAACCCTTTCAAGGTAAACAAGAGAAATCTTCAAAAATACAAGAAAACTGACATCTAACCCAAGCTACAACTATAAAAACCAGAGACACTTCACTTAATAAAGAAACCCTGAGAAGTAAAAACTTCAATTAGGGAAGAGGTTAACTGCCTCTTCTTAAAAAAAAAAATCTTGACATAGGTACACTATCGATGCTTAAGTAGCCTCCGTATGTACGTGGGTTGTCTATAAATCAAGGCATGTATGTACATGGGTTGTCCCACAACAAGTTACGTACACCTTTGTATTTATTGAGAAAAGGAAATAAACATATAGACTGACAAGGTAGGGAGAAATGTTATGGCACTGACAGGTGACCAGAATCCCTTAAAAGACTTGGCAGACTCAATAGAAAATCAAAAGGTATAAAACCAATAAAACACCTCAAACCCTAGAGGCTTCCCTAGTACGGTCGCTAGTTCTGCTAGCAGGAAAAACCCCCCTATGGATACACCAGAGTTTACAATGTAGGCAGATCAATAACCGTTTAAAATTCTCCTACTTCTCTAACTACCCGAAACCAGGGATGATTTTAAGGATGGAAATTTATTTTAAAATGTAGAAACCTTGGCGAATCTTACTAATCCTTCATATGCCAACTATAAATGTTTGGCGATATTTTTGTAAAAATATTCAAATTTATAAGGATTTTATATAGTTTT
>ML788455.1:294779-348085 GCA_009831015.1 Picea engelmannii
GATTCGGTACCATTTACCAAATCTCACGTGTCACGATCTGGTACCAATACAGGAAGTAAAATATACCAAGTTTAGCTCTAGATCATGCCCAAGATAATTGTTGGATGTTTGTTGAAACATCAAAGCTCTAGAAAGGCTATGTTAAGCTACTTTGTTTATTACTTCATCCTCATACACTTCATTTCATGAGGATGAAGATTAAAATATGTAACCGAATATATAAATTTGAAAATTGACTGATCTGCTAAGGATTTCACTTCCTTGTGTTTCACGACCAAGACTGTTTAAATAGTCATGGCAAGGATGGTGGAGGTAGTAGAGATATAGCATAACATAGCATGTGAAGTAGCGTTACATATTGGAGAACATATCCTGATTTTAAGTTTAATAGAAAGATGTCATTTATCTCCATCTCTTGATCATTCGAATGAATGTGAGTTGAGTTGTTAGTATAGTTTAATTTCGTGTTTTGAGATTTGAGTAAAGAGTAATGTGTGGATTGAAGGCCAACTTACCGTAGACTCTAGTTGTTGAATTGTTGAAGCGGCAAGGGCCCACCACCCAAGAAAGGTCAGTGTCCTTATATATTAGTGTTAGTAGTTGATTTCAATAGTATAAATGTTAGAATAGATGAAGCTTTGATCCTTTCAGATGATAGTAGTATAGTTCAGTTTAGGGTTTCAATTATATGATTGCTTAGAGATATTTACTTACTATGTTTTGCATATGCTCTATTTGTGTTTTTATGAATTTGATTTTGTTTCATGGACATGAATGTTGGCAGGAGTAGTCAAACATATTTGAAGGATAACTATTGAAGTTCACAACAACACACTGTGAACCACAACATACTCAGTATATTGACTATTGAACTACCCATGCTATGTCTTGATGATTGATGTGTGATTTCCCTTTCATAAGTGTGATTGCATAGTTAGCTTTATGGGTTAGATAACAGAGTTGATATTTCAAATAACTCCATCTCATACTTGCATGTGCCATAATGGAGTAGATAGCCTCTCTGTGAAAGACAACCAAAGTGTGTTTTGGTTTGCTAGTTTGCTTTGTTTCCAGCATGCATAATCTAGAATAGTTCTATACTCATGACATTAGAATTACCTTTCTTACTAGTGTCTTATAACTCTATTGATTACGAATCCCGTATTGATAATTAATGAGTGCATTATACTAATCATATAAGTAGCACAACATTTTCGCGCCGATGCTAGGGAGTTGCAAAYAGTAGGAAGTGATTTTTAGCTTAGATTGTTTGCACAATTTTTGAATGATTTTAAAGGCTTCTTGAGGGAGGAGGATAAAATTTTTGAGATGTGAGTGAAGAACCACGCAGCCACTAGATTGGGGTTCTCCGAAGCCAGGTTGCCTTCTTACCTTCTAGATAGAATTAGGATTTCAAGTCAGTTAAGAATCAAATTTTCATTTTATGCATAGATATAGAGATAATAACGGTAGATTTGTAAGCTATAAAGATTAAAAAACAACCCCCCCCACTAATCCAACTGACACTGGTGCAAGAAAAATTCCACCAAGAGAAAGTTCAAGGGGAGCCAGTGAGGCTCCAGAAGAAGAACTTAAAACAAAAGAATCAACATTGGGGTAGACAAAATGTGAGTCTGCTGAAGGAACTGAACATTTAGGAGACACAAAAATTCCATTTTCTGAACCATCCATCAGTGGAGGAGGAATGCCTAGCGAAATGGTAGAAGAACAAGGAAATGTAGCCACTGAAACTGAGACCTTTGGGTTTCCAATCTTGGATATTTCCAGAAACATCAGCATGAAAAATATCCCACTATCATTGTTACCCACTTTCATAGGCATGTCAACTGAAGATCCAAACTTATTTTTATTCGAGTTTGACATATTATGTAGAAGCTATAACTACTCAGATGATGCCCAAAAAAATAATCTCTTCCCTGCCACAATGAAAGATTCAGCCTTAAGATGGTTCATGAGCTTAGGAGAAAATACAATTCTCTCTTGGGATCAGATGAAAGACACATTTTTAAGGAAATACCAATACTGTTGTAAGGATAATGCTAAAAATGACATTTTTAAAATGCAGCAAACAGAAGATGAAAGCCGTGAAGACTACTTATAAAGGTTCTTATACAGCTATCAGAAATCAAAATTATTCACCACAGACCTAGTTGTAGTAAGAACTATATTTTTGAAAGGTATTAGATATGATTACATAGAAGTTTTAAACTTGTTAAGTTTAGGAGATGTGCACCAAAATCCTTTTGTAGAGATTGCAGATTACTGTAGAAGATACTCAAGAGGACAAGCTAAAACAAGAAAAGAACCAAGAGATTCTTTTAGCAGAAATACAAAACAAAGATCAGGGATTGCCACTAGAATTAAGTTAGGAAATGTATTGGAGAACTTAAAAAAAAACTATTGAGCGCAATCAATAACCAGTTAGATACCCTAAAACTAAAAAAGAAACAAGAAGAAGAGGTTGTTTTAGCAATATTTTGTCCTAGATGTCGAAATAAGCATGGTGAGAAAGAATGCCCATTAAATTTCATAGAAATTTGTGGCCTGTGTACTCTAGAGCACCCCACATCTGAGTGTCCAACGTTTCTTGAGCTACAAGCCATGTATAGGGGAGGAGGAGTCTCACAAGAACAATCATACCCTTCCAGAAGACCTTGGAGAGCACAAAACCCAAATGCATTTTATGACCCTAATGCATAGTATCAACAAAAACAATGGGGTCCTCCCCCAATGTCCTATCCACAATGGACACCTCAAGAAGATCAAACTCAACCTTGAAAACAAGTTTGGAGGGGGACTGTGTATGGGAATCCCTCTTACCCTACATATCCACAGTATCTTACAAACATTTCCCAATTACTACATGAATTTAACCCACCACAGATACAATCTTTACTTACACCTCCTTTACAACAGCAATTTATAGTCCCCTTGAACCCTAACCAGTAGCAGCAAGTACCTATAAATGCCAATCAAGAACCACAAAACCAAGCTGCCCAAAACCCTCCTAGACCAACAACAATCCCTGCCCAGACAATCTCTAACCCCAATAATCGACCCACCCACCGTGTGCAGAATGAATAAGTTCAAACCTTTCCCACCTATGAAATTCAACTATGATCAGGGAAAGATGTAAATCAATCAAATCCTGGAGTAGTAATTTAGGAAGAAAATGATAATCATTCTGAGGAAGAAGACACTCAAACCACCCCTATAGAATAAGAGACTTCCCCTCCTATTCCAATCACTTCTCAATCCGTAGGAGTACCTCAACATGTTAATATTCCACCCTACCCCGAAAGACTATTAGTGAAGAAACCTGACACACCTTCCACAAAGATATAGAGGATGAGTTACGAAATGTATGTATAAAAATACCTCTGTTTCAAGCTGATGCAGACCCCTGAACCCTCGGGCCAAGATCCACACAGGATCGTTCTAATATCCTTAAGCCAAAGTGGCTCCTTTGGTTCCTCGCTGAAACCTCCAACAAATCCGATTCCATAGGTCCTTCAGAAACCCCACCTATGCGAACGAGCACTAGGCGCGAGCTTCACCCTCACACAACCAAAGCTGGGTCTTGCACAAGTGCCTTTCACAACTCGCATGTTTATGGGTTGAATACCCTCGACTTCTCTTCACCAAATGTTGATGCCCAAGGTTCGATGGGGTATGGCTCCTTTCCTCGTCAGCGCCCTCCACACGTAACCATCTACTAGGGATAAGTACTAGTGCCTCTTGCAACTCGCAACCTCGCGAATTGGATTATCGAACTTTGGCACTCTCCTCTTGCGAAACCCCAAGATGCGAAAGTCAGAGAAGGTTGACTCCTTCAATGCTTCTCGAAACTCACAACCTCGCAACTTCTTGAATTGAATGGTTGAGCCTCTGTGCTCCTTTCTTACGAGAATCTGAAGCATGAGAAATTGACAGGATGTTGACTCCCGTTTCAAACGACACATGTCCACCACCTGTCACCACTTCTTCCTCTCTCCTAACATCTTATCATCACACCACCTATCAACCATGTGGTTCCCACCAAGTGGACATACCATGTGTTGCATGAGCCCTCACAACTTTGCAAGTTCATGACTTCTACAGTCAAAACTGATCCCTTCCATCCTCCGAAACCCCGATATGCAATATAGCAAAGAGGTTTTGATCCGATGGTTTCTCCTACTTCTCGCTATTCAGGATTTCGTACAACCAAAATATTTGGTCTTCCATCTCCAAACTCACAAACCCTGAGTTCACAAAATGATCCAATGGCCCAAGCTGACCACGATCGACGGTCCTTGTTGATTCTTGAAACCAAAGTGATGGGTTCGTCCAACCTCTATCCACCTTGCAGCTTCTCTAGATCCTATGGTCCTCGCAACTTTGCGAGTTCTCCATGGAGGATTTCGACCACTCTATGCACTCCTCTATGACTTTTGCGAGACAAGCCAATGTTCTTCTCCGAAACTTAACCTCCTATGCGATGATTTTGCTTCCTTGTCTCCATTTGAAGTAATTCGATCTCCATCCTCCTTTGAAGTGTTCAAAGGCGTTATCCCTCTTGAGCTTTGAATTGTAAACTCGAGTCTCAAAAAGGACTCCTACATGCATTCCATGTGCAATCTTTCAAATACTCTTGGGTATTTGATCTTTTGACTCTGTGCACTTTCTACAACAACAATCTTTCTCTCTTCAACCTTAGCTGATAAGTTCTAAGGCTTCAACTATCCTGCGCACACCTTGCATAGATTTTGTGCTTCACTTGCACTTCTGCTGGAATGAGAACAATGGTATCTCTCCTGAGCTTTCTGAGATAAAACTCAGAACCCTAGTCAACGCACACCTTGCGGATGTTTCACTGCACTCCTTGTGCGAACTTATCTTTCTCAAGAAGAGAAACAATTGAAGCTCCTTCTCTCTCTCTCTCAGACTTCAAACATTCAATATGAAAACATACATACACACAGTATTAAAGAAAATGAATAACAAAGAGAATAAAACAACCATAAGCATACCATTCACCATGTATAAACATAAAACATCATAACACCATGAAATCTGACTCAAAGCTTCATATATTAATTCAAAGCTCCTATACATGGGTTCTTATTCTCAACTCTCTGTTACAACTCTCTTCTTTTGTTCTATGCTAATGTTAATGGTGCAACAACTACTATGATACAAAGGCAAGGGTGTCTATGTTCGTTTTCCCTCCTGCTCTTCTAAACTATCTAATCTATTAATTCGAACCTACCTACTTTCATTAACCAGGCTTAAATGCCTTTTACATAGACAGATGAGAGAAAATCTCTCACGATCTGTTTACAACAGCCAGACATAAATGCAAGTACGCTTCTAGCTATTACATTTACATCTGCTTCTTAATATTTCAAATCATTTTAAAACGTGAAAAATGTGTTGGTGCTTTTCCCAGCTGGCTTCCGCATCCATGCTCACTTGGCTGGCTGCTTACGATGCTCTTGCATCATACTCCCTCGCTTGAAATTTTTCATGAACTCCTGTTCATGAGCTCTTGCACGGTCTGTCCATGCTTATGAATTTTTGCTTCATCTTCCCAACTGGCATCTTCAACTGGATGTCCCTTCCATTTGACCAAGTGTTCCTTCCTCCTGGTCTTTTTGTTGACTCTCTTGTCAATTATACTTTCTATCTGTGGCTTTTCATCTACAAACATTTGTTTTTTCCATTGAACTTATTTATGTTCTCCTTCTGCTCCTTCTTCTTCATCTCTGTAAGGGTACAAATCCGCAACATTGAATATCGGTGAAATTCCGATACCATTGGGTAATTCGATCTCATATGCGTTTGCCCCAAACTTCTTCATGACTCTGCATGGTCCAATTTTTTTCATCTTTAGTTTGTTATATGTTTCCCTTGGGAACCTCTCCTTCCTCAGATGAGCAAGAATCAGATCACCAACTTCAAATTGAATTTCTCGCCTGTGTTGATCTCCTCTGCGCTTGTATTCTTGTCTTGAACTCTGCAATCTCTCCTTGACTCGACTATGAAGCTCCTTCATTGCTTCTGCAAAGTCCTCTGCACTAGCACTCCTAAATTCATTTTGCTCTGAATATTTCAATTCAAAAACTCCCCTTGGCTGCATTCCATATACAATTTGGAATGGACTTTTCCCTGTGCTTCTGTTGAGTGAATCATTGTAAGCAAATTTCACCTATGGCAGAATTTGATCCCACTGATTGTGGTGCTCAGTCACTAAGCTCCTCAAAAAGTCTCCCAAGATTCTGTTCACAACCTCTGTCTGTCCATCCATCTGAGGATGATACGTTGAGCTAAAGGACAAACTTGTCCCCAGATTTTTCCATAAGGTCCTCCAGAAATGTCCTACAAACTTGGCATCTCAATCAGAAACAATACTCCTTGGCAAGCCGTGAAGTCTGACGGCTTCCTTGAAAAACAGGTTCGCAATATGAGTTGCATCAATGGTTTTCTGGCATGGTACGGAATGTGTTATCTTGGAAAATCTGTCTACCACCACAAAGATCGAATCACATCCTCTTTTCATTCTTGGTAGTCCCAATATGAAATCCATGCTCACTGTGTCCCACGACCTTACAGGTATGGGTAATGGCTGGTATAACCCTGTGTTCTTCTTTTTCCCTTTTGTGTGTTGAAAAATCTTGCATCTGTCCACAGATTTCTTAACATCTATCCTCATCCCTGGCCAAACATATGAACCATTCAATTTTGAGAATGTCTTATCATGACCGAAGTGTCCGACCAATCCTCCACTATGTTTTTCTTTCAGCAGATTCTCCCTCATGGAGCATTTTGGAATACATAGTTGATTGCCCCTAAATAATAATCCATCTTGGATCATGTATTCAATCCATTGGGTTTTGTCCCTGAGAATTGGATTCTCAGACACCTCATATGCTTCCTTAAAATTTGGGTCATCTCTGTACATTTCTTTGAGGTTATAAAAACCCAAAGTCTTGACTCTGAATTCCTACATAAGCAAACATTTCCTGCTCAAAGCGTCAACAACCTTGTTAGCAGTTCTAGAAATATGCTTAGTTACAAAAGTGAAATTCTGCATGAATTCAACCCATTTAGCATGTTTTTGGTTCAAATTTTCCTGTTGAATCACGAATTGTAAAGCATGGTTATCACTGTATAAAACAAACTCTTTGGGAACCAAATAATGTCTCCATTTCTTTAGCGCTTGTATGATTGCATAGAATTCCTTGTCATATGTGGAGTACTTAACCTTCACTTCATTTAGTTTTTTGCTGAAATATGTGATGGGTTTGTGATCTTTTCTCAAGACCGCTCCAATTGTAAATCCACTCGCGTCACACTTGACCTGAAATGTCTTGCTAAAATTTGACAAAACCAGAATTGGTTGTTTTGTGGTCTTCTTCTTCAGCAGGTTGAAAATCTTCTCTGCTTCTTCTATCCAGTGAAAGTATTTGTGTCTTTTCTTCACCATATCCATCACTGGTGCACTAATTCCGCTGAAATTTCGGATGAATTTCCTATAGAAACTTGCCAAACCATGGAATCTTTGAACTTCAAATACACTCTTCGACGATGACCAATTCTTAATTGCATCCACCTTTTTCGGATCCATATTCAACTCATTCGTAGAGATAACAAAACCCAAATAAATGAGTTATTTCCTCATAAATGATGATTTCTTCACATTAATCAACAATTTCTCTTGATATAATCTCTTCATCACAACAGCTAAATGCTTTAAATGCTCTGCTTTTGTTTTACGGAAAATTAATATGTCTTCAAGATATACAATGACGAATTTCCCAATGAAATCCTTCAGGAGTTCATTCATCAACCTCATGAAAGTACTGGGTGCATTTGTTAAGCCAAATGGCATGACAAGCCATTCATACAACCCCTCATTCGTCTTGAGCGCTATCTTTCATTCATCATCTTCTCTCATGTGAATCTGATGATATCCTCTTTTCAAATCAATCTTCGAAAAAAATCTTGCTCCACTCAAGCAATCCATCAAGTCATCCATCCTCGACAATGGAAATCTATATCTGATGGTAATATTATTGATTTCCCTTGAGTTGGTACAGATTCTCCAGCCTCCATCTTTCTTTGGGTTGAGCACTGTTGGAACAGCACATGGACTCAAGCTCTCTCTAATCAATCCTTTGTCCATTAAGTCTTGGACCTGTCTCTTGACTTCCTCATTCTCCTGCAGCATCAACCTGTACGTTGCTTTGTTTGGTAAACTAGCTCTAGGTATAAGATCAATGTGATGGCTTATACTCCTGATCGGTGGCAATGAACAAGGTAGTTCGTCCACTACTATATTAGAAAATTCTTCCAGCAACTTTTGGATCTCCTCTGGTAAATCATCCACTCTTTTACTAGTTAAAAAAACTCTAGGCTTCTTGACCACAATAAATTGTGTGTCTTCCTTCTTCTTAACCTCCTTAAGAAGTTCCTTCCCACTCATGAGAAGTACAGTGTTGCTCACCTCTAGTTTCACTTCTTTATCCTTAATCGACAAGAACATGTGCGTCCTCCCATTCTTCTCCAGGGTGTATGTGTTCTTTCTCCCATCATGAACCACATTCCTATCATATTTCCATGGTATACCCAACAATAGATGACAAACATCCATGGGAATGACATCACATAATATTTCATCCTTATATCCTCTTATTTTAAATTGAACTAAACACTTTTTAGTGACATTTACCTGATGTCCTTTTTGTAGCCACAAAACTCTGTATGGGATTTGATGTACGATAGTCTCCAATGCTAGCTTTTCTACCATCTCTGTAGATACGAGATTGTTTGTGCTACCACTATCCACTATGACTTTGCATACCTTGTCTTTGGTTTTGCAAGCAGTCTGAAATAGATTGTTTCTTTGGGTTGGGTTCTCTGCCTCTTTCTCTAGCGTTAAGAGAACTTTCCTCATCATCAAAGATCTTCTGCCCTCAGTGTCTTCTGCCTCAACATTCCATCCTTGTGCTTCGGTAATGTGAGTTTCACCACCATATTTCTTCTTATCTGGAAACTCATAGGATTTATGTCTGATCTTCCCACAAACAAAGCATTTCACTTCATCACCTCTACCTCTTCCTCTTCCTCTAGCTCGAGGAAAACTATTTCTATCCACATATTGCCCTCTCTGTGAGCTTCCACCTCTTTTAGGCTCAGTTTGAGGTTTCTTCCCCTCTTCTTTAGATTTTTGAGTTCTTTCTTGGGCAATTGTTTTTCCTCTGGATTGACTTCTACCTCGGCCTCTTTGACCTTGTTTCCGACTCATCTTCTCTTCAGTTGTTAGAGCCATCTGATAAGCATCTTCTATAGTCTAAAGGGTCATCATGCTCAGCTCATATTGAATTTCATATCGCAGACCATTCATGTATCTGGAAACCTTTTCATCATCGCTTTCCCAATGACGTTCTCTGATGTTTATCTTGTAGAATTCTTAAATGTATTTTTTCACTGACATCCGCTTCTGTCTCAAATTCTGCATCCTCTGAAACAGAGTAATTTGATAGTCCTTGGGTATTAATTTGTCTTTCATCTTCACAACCATTCTATCCCAGCTTTTGATTTTCTGCTTGCCCTTGCAGCGTCTATCAGCCTGCAGCTCATCCCACCATAGTGCTTCATGCCCTTTAAGTCTGGTGACAACATGTTTGACCTTCTTATCTTCCTCGACATCCTCATAGTTGAAGTATTTATACAGAGCTCTAATCTAGTCTATAATCTCTTCAACATCTAGGCTTCCCTCCTACATGGGAATCTCCATATTTTCTCTGGCACCTATCCTTGCAATAGCCCTAAATAGGTGTTCATCTGCAACATCTTTGACTGCGACTTCTTCTCCTTCGTTTCCAGCTTCATTTTCACTATCAGCCTCGCTTATATCCCCAACGTCAACTGTGTACCTTTGTGCTGTCTCCATGGCATCAAGACTAGCACGTAGTTCATGCATTTCCCTTTCCACGGCTGGATCAGGCATTGGTATGTCTCTTCTTCTCAGTGGCATGGCTAAAAGTGGTTCTCTTTTCCTTGCTACAGAAAGAAAAGAACTCTTTCTATGCTCCGATACCACTTGACGCAGACCCTCAAACCCTTGGGCCGAGATCCGCACGGGATCATTCTAATCTCCTTAAGTTGAAGAGGCTCCTTTGGTTCCTCGCTAAAACCTCCAACAAATCCAATTCCACAAGTTCTTCGAAAACCCCACTTGTGCGAACGAGCACTAGGTGAAAGCTTCACCCTCACACGACCACAACTGGGTCTTGCACAAGCACCTTTCGCAACTCACATGTTCGTGGGTTGAAGACCCTCGACTTTTGTTCACCAAATGTCAATACCCGAGGTGCGATGGGGTATGGATCCTTTCCTTGTCAGCACCCTCCCCACATAACCATCTGCTAGGGATAAGTACTAGCACCTCTCACAACTCACAACCTTGCAAATTGGAGTATCAAACTTTGGCACTCTCCTTTTGTGAAACCTTGAGATGCAAAAGTGAAAGAAGGTTGACTCCTTCAATGCTTCTTGGAACTCACAACCTCGAAACTTATTGACTTGAATGGTTGAGACTTTGTTCTCCTTTCTTACAAGAATCCAAAGCACGAGAAATCAACAGGATGTTGACTCCCCTGTCAAATGACACGTGTCCACCACCTGTCACCACTTCTTCCTCTCTCCTGACATCTTATCGTCACACCACCTATCAGCCATGCGGTTCCCACCAAGAAGACGTACCATATGTTGCATGGGCCCTCAAAACATCGTGAGTTAGTGAATTCTATAGTCGAAACTGATCCCTTCTAACCTCTGAAACCACGATACACGAAATAACGAAGACGTTGTGATCCAACAGTTGCTCCTACTTCTCGCTATTCAAGATTTCACACAACCAAAGGATTTGTTCTTCCACCTTTATACTCACGAACACTGAGTTCGCAAAATGATCTGATGGCCCAAGCTGAGCACGATCGACGGTCCTCATTGATTCTTGAAACCAAAGTGATGGTTTCATCCAACCTCTATCCACCTTGCAACTTCTCTAGATCCTACAGTCCTTGCAACTTCGTGAGTTCTCCATAGAGGATTTCGACCTCTCTATGCACTCCTCTATGACTTCTGCGAGATGATCCAATTTTCTTCTCCAAAAATTAACCTCCTACGCGATGATTTTGCTTCCTCGTTTTCCTTTGAAGTATTTCGATCTCCGTCCTCCTTTGAAGTGTTCAAGGTGTTACCCCTCTTGATCTTTAACTTGTAAACTCGAGTCTCAAAAAGGACTCCTGCACACACTCCTTGTGAAATCTTTCAAATACTTCTGGGTATTTGATCTTTCGACTCTGTGCACTTTCTACAGCAACAGTCTTTCTCTCTTCAACCTTAGCTGATAAGTTCTAAGGATTCAACTAGCTTGCGCACACCTTGCACGGCTTTTGTGCTTCACCTGCACTTCTGCTGGAATGAGAACAATGGTATCTCTCCTGAGCTTTCTGAGATAAAACTCAGAACCCTGGTCAACGCACACCTTACGGAAGTTTCATTGCACTCCTTGTAGGAACTTCTCTTGCTCAGGAAGAGAAATAATTGAAACCCATTCTCTCTCTCTCTCAGACTTCAAACATTTAATATGAAATCATACATACACATAGTATTAAAGAAAATGCATAACAGAGAGAATAAAACAAGCATAAGCATACCATTCACCATGTATAAACATAAAACATCATAACAACATGAAATCTGACTCAAAGCTTCATATATTAATTCAAATCTCCTGTACATGGGTTCTTCTTTTAAACTCTCTACTATAGCTCTCTTCTTTTGTTCTATGCTAATGGTAATGGTGCAACAACTACTATGATACAAAGGAGAGGGTGTCTATATACATTTTCCCTCCTTCTCTTCTAAACTGTCTAATCTATTAATTCAAACCTACCTACTTTCATTAAGCGGGCTTAAATACCTTTTACATAGACAGATGAGAGAAAATCGCTCACGATTTGTTTAAAAAAGCCAGACATAAATGCAAGTACGCTTCTAGCTATTACATTTACATCCACTTCTTAATCTTTCAAATCATTTCAAAATGTGAAAAATGTGTTGGCGCTTTTCCCAGATGGCTTCCGCATCCATGCTCACTTGGTTGGATGCTTACGATGCTCCTGCATCACAAGCCATCAAAGATATCCCCATAAATGCCAAAATCATAAGGGATCTTTGTATTAAGAAACTAGGAAGGAAGAAGGAGGAACCTCCCCTTGTTCAAGTAGTAGGACAATTATCTGAAATTAATTCTAAAATGCCATATAAATATAATGACCTTAGGAATCCAGTAGTCACTATTGAAATTAATGTTATTTCCTTACCAAACACACTCATTTATTTGGGTGAAGAAATTAATGTAATTCCTTTTGACACTATGAAAAAAATCCAAATCAACCAGTTGAGACCAACCCAAACCATGATAGAATTGGTAGATAAGTTAGTCATTAGCCCTGCAGGAAGTTTAGATGATATCACAGTCACTCTAACTTCTTGGGAATATCTAGTAGACTTTCTAGTCATCTACTCTAAATCATCCTCCAAACCAGGACACCCTGTGGTTCTTGGCCTCCCTTGGCTAGCCATAGCAGATGCCCTTATCAACTGTCATTCTAGCCAGATGACTATATCCAATGGGACACATAGCCAAAAACTTGTTCTCTTCCCTCCTACCCAACCAATACAGGAAATACCTGTTTGGATAGAAAACCCTTATGGAGAGGAAGATTGCATCAGACCCCTGTTAACACTTGGACAAGTAAGAGGAATGCAAGAACAATCAGATGAACAAGTCTTAAGTTTATTTTTGGTTGATACAAACTGCATTGAATATCCTAGGTCCTCTGCAAAATTGTCACACATTTTCAGTACCAAATTTCAACAAACTTGGCACCCTGATATCACTCAATTATATACTTTATCACCAACTTTCTTAGAGATGGAAGAAAGTACTGAACTTGTTGATATTAGTCCAGGAAAACCTTTGTATATCAACTCTAGTTTGGAACCAAAACAAAAGACACAAGTAATTGAAATGCTCCAAAGACAATTTGATGCCTTTGCATGGGATTATGCAGACATGAAAGGAATTCACCCTGACACATGCACACATCATATTTACACTAATGACCAAATCAGACCAGTTAGACAACCTCAGCGTAGGATGAATCCATCCCTCAAAGATATTGTAAAAGAAGAATTGCAAACACTCCTTCAAGCCAATCTCATATACCCCATTTCAGATAGTCAATGGGTGTCTCCACTTGTCATAGTTCCCAAGAAAAATGGTAAGTGGATAAATGTGTAGACTTCAGGGAGTTGAACAAAGCCACCCATAGGGATTATTTTCCCCTACCATTTATTGATCAGGTGTTGGATACCTTGTCTGAGAAGAAGTATTTTTCATTCCTAGATGGGTTTAGTGGTTATAATAAAATACAAATAGCACCTGAATACCAAGAGAAGACCACTTTCACCTACCCATGGGGAACCTATTCTTATATGGTCCTTCCTTTTGGACTTTGCAATGCACCATATAATTTTCAAAGGGTTGTCCTAGCCATTTTCTCTGACTGGACCAATGATTGCGTAGAAGTCTACATGGATGACTTTACAGTCCATGGAAATGACTTCCAAGAAGCTTTGACCAGTTTAGAAAAAGTCTTGATTAAGTGTGAGGAAACTAATCTTTCCCTAAGTAATGAAAAATCAAAGATGATGCTTACTGAAGGTATTGTTTTGGGACATCACATCTCTAGTTTTGGAATGAGAGTTGATCCTGCAAAAATTCATATTATCACACAAATCAAATTACCTTCCTCACAAAAGGAAGTTCATATCTTTTTAGGGCATGCTGACTACTATAGAAGATTCATTCAAAATTTTACAAGCTTAGCTACCCCTTTATTCATGTTATTATCTAAAGAAGTCAAATTTAATTGTGATGATGAATGAAAAGTATCTTTTGAGATTCTAAAATAGAAATTGTCAACTACTCCTGTATTAAGAGGACCAATTTGGTTCCTTTCTTTTCATATCTGTACTGATGCCTCAGACACAACCCTTGGATCAGTTCTTGGACAAAGGGAAAATCAAATGCCTGATGCTATTTTCTTTGTCAGTAAAAATCTGTCCCTAACAAAAGTTATTTATATGATGATAGAAAAAGAATTGTTAGTTGTAGTCGATGCTATCAATAAATTTAGACACTATATTATAGGATATAAATATTTTGTACACATTGATCATTCAGCCATCAAATTCTTAATGAACAAACCTATAACAAATCCTAGAGTCACAATATGGCTGCTATTATTACAAGAGTTTAATATTAATATTATTGATAGACCGGGTAAGGATAATCTTGTGGCTGATTTCTTATCTAGAATGATTCATCTGGGAGATAATGCACCAGTAGATGATAACTCTCCTGATGAAAATTTGTTTTATATTTCTACATTCACTCCTTGGTATGTAGATGTAGCTAATTATCTTGTGACAGGGAAGATGCCTCATAAATTGTCTCCTAGAGAAAAATAGAAAGTAATTATGCTAAGTGAAAACTACATGTGGCACAATGATTGTATCTACAAAACAAGACCAGATTTGGTAATCAGGAGATGTATAAGGGAAGATGAAATTCATGATATTTTGCAATCCTTCCATGATGGTCCTTGTGGAGGAAACTTTGTAGACAAGAGGACCACTTATAAATTTCTGCAATCTGGTTATTATTGGCCTCATATCTTCAAAGATGCTAAAACCTATGTATCCAATTGTGATGAATGCCAACGAGTGGGTAAGCCTACTACACGAGACCAAATGCCACTTCAAGCACAAGTATTCATTGAGACTTTCGAGAAATGGGCATTAGATTTTGTATGGCCCATTAACCCTGCATCTAAAAAGAAAAAGTATATACTTGTATGTAATGACTATGTGACTAAGTGGGTTGAAGCAAAATCTTTACCAGATGTAAGTGAATAATCAGTGGTAGATTTCCTTGTTAATGATATCTTTACTAGATTTGGTCTACCTTGAGAAATTGTGACTGATCAGGGGACTCAATTTACCTTTAATCTAGTCAAAGATGTTACAGAACAGTACCAAATCAAACACAGGAAATCTACACCCTACCATCCACAAGAAAATGGACAAGTAGAATCTACCAACAAAGTTATTGAGTCCATTCTTACCAAAACAGTACAGCTACACCACAAGGATTGGGCTAACATATTACTAGAAGCCTTATGGGCTTATAGAATCACCTGGAGGAATACAACAGGACATACACCTTATGAGTTAGTGTATGGGAAGAAGGTGCTTCTCCCCATAGAATTCTAGATCAAAACCTTTAGGACTGCAGTACAAGTTGCCATGAACTTGGATGAAGCCTAACAACAAAGACTCTTGAAGCTTAATTAGATAGATGAAATTAGGCAGGAAGCACTTCAAAGAACCACCCTCATTCAAGAGCAGAGAAAAAAATGACATGACAAGTATCTGAAAAAGAAAAATTTTCAACAAGGATATTGGGCCATGTTGTATGACAAGAGATTCAAGAAATTCAAAGGTAAGTTAACTACTCGTTGGATGGGACCTTACAAAATTGACACTATCTATGATAATGGTTCAATCAGGAAAAATAAAATTGACAAACATCAGACACCACTACTTGTGAATGGTCACTGGTTGAGAATTTATAATAAACCCCTGTCAAAAGAGGAATTTCTGACTCGTATATTACATAATTTAGATATGTAGGTGATGAGTAAGGAAGGATACCTTCCTAGTGATCCACATTGATTGATTGGTTTACTTTTAAAAAAAGTTCTACATAGGTGTGGATTGTGTTTTGTTAATAAGCTGAAGGTAATAATGGATTCTTACCTCCTTTTGTTTTACTTTCGCATTTTATCTTTGTCAGTAGATTTCTATAATTTATTTGATCCCTCATTAACTTGATAAACATCAATTTGTATGCATCAACAATACTCTGTTCTGGTCCAGTACCAGCAATACTACTTCGGTACCAGAAATCTTGTTCTAGTTCGGTACCAATAGTCCTGTGTTGGTCCGGTACCAGAAATTTGTCCTTATACAGTACTATCAGGACACATCGCCTAATTGACAAGGAATGATACACATATTTCAAAATCTTATGTCAATTAATATGAAGTATGAAGCCATGCAGTAACCACTTAAGATGGAATCAAGAAGTCGAATGCTGCATCAAATGGCAGTGCTTATGAAGCAATAATTTATTTTGGTTCTGTTGCTGACTAAAGGGAAGTATATTTAATTTCTTTTGGTTCTGTTGCTAGCTAGAAGGTTATATTTTAATTTATTTTGGTTCTATTTCTAGCTAAAAGGAAGATTTTTTTATTTCTTTTGGTTCTGTTGCTAGCTAAAAGGAAGAATTTTTAATTTCTTTTGGTTTTGTTGCTAGCTAGAAGGAAGTACTTTAATTTCTTTTGGTTTTGTTTCTTGACAAAGAAGACATAATCCTTACCTATGATTGTTAAAAAAACCATTCATAATCTAATTCAAAGTCTAGAGGTTTCCTTTATCCATTATTTCAGCATGATTAAAGGGATAAAAAATATATTAGCCTACAAGTAACTATCTCACCCTAACTAGACTTCAATAGTATTCATTGGATTATCTTTACTAAAGAGTAACATATGAGTATATGAACACTCTCTCTCATGGGAAAACTAGGAAAACGTTTATGGAAGAGGATGTATCAGTACCCTAAGGTAACCTTAGGTCATTCTCTTATGGACAAACTCAGACAAAATTATACATCTGGATCACTCTAAAGAAATAATGTGCATACATAAGTTTATTTTTCCTTCAGACAAATCTTTAAATACATTCAAATAAGAGAATATACCTTCCAATGCAATACCATCCTAGCCTGTAAAAAGGTTTTCAGACAAGCCTCCCCTGTCACCGTGCAAAAACACTCTTTAATAAAAACTGAAATAGTTGACTATGGACAAGAAGCCTTTGATGGAAAAAGGGTTCAAGAGACTAACCCGCCAGGATACTAAACATGTCTGCTAGCAGTAGGTACCGTTCTGTGGTATGACTAGGCAAACCCATCAGGGTACTGAACAGGTCTGTTGGCAATGGGGCATTCTGCCTGGGGAAGGGATGTCTCTCACTAATTATCACAACTACCCCACCAGAGTACTGAATAGGCTTGCTGGCAGTGGGTTCTGGTTGAGAAATGTCTCATCTATGCTTCTCTGATTTAAAAATTCACTTTTTTCATCTAAACAATGAACACTACAAGCAAAGGTCATTGTTGATGAGATACAAACTCCAGATTAACAAATAAGATAACTACTACAAGAAAATGTCCATTAGAGAATTACCCTAAGTCAACTTTACTGGTATGACATCTAAAGCCTACATTACCTAATAAGGAAACTTATTAAGAGTGGATCCCTTACTAGGGAGTCTAATCTACTTATACTGTGAAATTTATCCATAACATCTAATGATAGTAAATCTCCGAAGCAAGTTAGGTTGGATCTGTTCTTCCGGAAAAAATATAAAAACCTCCCTGTTTTCACTTTTGAATGCTACCCTTTTCAATAAGTCATCAAAAGAAAGGCAATTTCAATTTTTAGGCATGTGATCATATGCTAGGTGATAAATGTACTTTTGGAATTTGATTTGGTTTCTTTTATCTTATCATTTTTCTTCCATTATGATACAGGGAGTTGAATCTTCTTGCATAAGGATATGCAACATCCTTGGCATGGGGGAGGGTCAAAGAGCTCTTCCAGAGCTCTTTTTCAGACTCACATATCACCTTCAGAAACCAACATGTTCACCCTACAACCCTATAGAACCAGACACAAAAGAAGACAAGCATAGCATAAAGAAGTTTCATGAAGTACAGGAAATTCCAGTACCAAGCTTCCAGAAAAATCTAGCCTAAAAAGATGAACTCTGACAATCTATAAGCTTCAAATACAAAGGCAGTCACATATGCTATGGGTATTGATTATACAATGGTAAAAACAAAGGTAACATAGTATTATTTATTATCCTTTGGTTATAAAACTACAATAGGTATGAAAATGTATACAAGATCTTATGACCTTAGTGTTAAAACCATGCACCTAACTTTCACTTCCCTCATACCGATATGCTTAGATTTAATCAATCCTCTCATCACATAAGTGCTTGAAAATGAGTGAGGGAAAAATCACATCAAAAGTATAAATATGGAGCATGTCCAGTAATGATGAGCCACAACTCTAAACCAAGAACGTGCTTCATCCTTAATAAATCACGAATCTATCTCGTGTCATGATCCACGATCCAACATCAAATTGACCGCTAAGAAGTCCAATCACCTATCCCAAACAACAATGATGCTTCGACACCCAAAGTTTCGTCCCCATCATTTCACTAATGGGGTAGAAATGAAATGGATTATCTGGGTGGCGAAGCCATCCAGATGAGCCTCATGTTGTCTTAATTTTCCTCTACGGCATCTTACTTAAACTCACCGTTCGAATTATCGACGCCATTACCATATTTTTTTTTTCCATTACCAACCTTTCTCTAGTTTCGAGCTTACTCCTCTCTGTGATCTTCGGTACCAAACCCTTACCCTCATAAGATGACTAAATCCTTGCGCTATAGCCCGATTTTTACTCATAGTTTATAAATATGGTTGTAAGTAGACATGAGCTGGTCTTCCAAATTTATAGGGAGACTGAGGAGTTCCAGTTGTGTAGAGAGAAGTATGCTAGAGAGGGATGGATGCCATTTTTGGAGAAATTCACAGGCTGTCATGAGAAGGTATCTCATGCATTTATTCAGGTTTACGATGGAGAGATTGTGCACATAGGCATTCTGCAACTAACAATCAATGAAGCAACCTTAATGGAAGCCATAGGATTACCTAACAGAGGAGCCAAGTATTTCAAAGGAGTAGGAATCAACAAGAAAATGTGCCAACAATTTCTGAAGGAAGATCATCAACACCCTAATTGGAAAAAGGGGATTCCTAGGAACTATATCAAGGAAGAGTATAATCCAATGCTTGCTAGTCTTCAACGATTCCTCACTTGTGAGGGCAGGTATGCTATAACCTTCCTATATCATCTTAGGCTTCTGTTACACTTTGAAGGAGGTCCTGAAATTGATTTCCCATATTTTTTATGGATGAGTCTGAACAAGATGGTAAGAGGTGTCAAATCCCTATCCAAAATTGAGAAGACTAACATTTATCATCAAGGTCTTATTAAGATGTTAGTTATACATGAAATCAGGAAGCAAGGGATTAGTTGGAAAATTATCATCACTCAACACCTTCCCACAGAAAACAAACCTGTAGAGGGAGCCCAGCTTGCTCCAGAGAAAGATAAGGAACCTCAAGAGAAAAAGGGCAAGAAAGATAAGGTAACTCCATCATCCTCCAAAACAGTGAGCCAAAAAGATAAATCTAGTAAACAAGCAGGGCCCTCTTCCAAAGTCGATAAGATTTTTAAAAGTCAAGAATCAAAAGTTAAATCCAAATTAGTGGAGGAAACCTCAACAATAGCACTAGAGGAGAAGGGTCATAAGACAAAAACTATGAGGAAAGACAAGAATAGCTCAGGAAATAAAGATGAACAGTCTATAGAAAAATCCTTTGTAACCATTCCACAAACATAAAAGAAGAAAAGGAAGCTTGTGAGAACCTCTGATCCATTACCCCCTTGTAAAAGAACCACATGGAAAAGAAAGGAAAAGTAGTTGTCAGTCCTCATACAGATGAAGACCCAATAGATCTTACCTCCCCTTATGAAGACCTAACAGTCCAGGATGACATCCCTAGCTTGAATGAGGAAAATGTTACTATTAATTTATGTGGGATGAGGGAGGAAGTGGAGGAAAGAGAATACATTTAGCCAGAAATAATGGGGTAAACAAGGAACTTAACAAAAGAACATATGAAGAAAAATATTTCGGAGCTACAAAATAAAAACCAGGAACTCAAACAAGAAGTGAAGGAATACCAACTACTGGACAGGTATATCAGAAAGGAAAATGAGCAACTGAAGGCAACCAACCAACAACTTCAAGATTACTATGAAGAGACTTCTAATAAGCTCAAGAAGGTACTAATACTCTTACAATACATTAGGGTCATAAAAAGGGAGCTAAAAGCAGAAGCCTCAGCCATCAACATCATTGATCCATAGAAGTAAAGAATGGAGTCTCAAATTTTGAAACAAATTGAGTTTGTTTTAGTTGCATGAGGACATGCAATGATTTTGGCATGGGGAAATGTTGAGCCTCTAAATTGACATCCTCACTACCCTATTATACTCCTTATTTATACCTTTTTGTCCTACCTAAGCTTGGATAAATGACAAAGAACACTACCATTAGTCATTGATGAGGTCATAAGGTAAAGTATAATTGAATTCAAGCATTTTGTGGTTTATTGAGCTAGGATACTAAATGTTTCATGTACTAATGTTTTAAATTGCCACATGTAACCTTTGACCTCTAGATGAGTCCAACATTTCTGTATCAGTGTAACCATATGGTACTTATGTGCCATATTTACACTATCCAAATCCGGTACCAAGGGCACCTTCCATTCAGATCCAGTACCGAACCATTCACTGTCGCGATCCAGTACCAACGACTGCACACTGTTCTAGTCTGGTACCAACCACTTGCGTTCTATTCAGATCCGGTACCATTTACCGAGGCTCACCTATCATGATTCGATACCAATACAGGAAGAAAAATATAGCAAGTTTAGCTCCAGATCGTTCCTAAGATAATTGTTAGATGTTTGTTGAATCATCAAAGCTCTAGCAAGGCTATGCTAAGCTAGTTTGTTTATTGCTTCACCCTCATACACTTCATGTCATGAGGATGAAGCTTAAAATATGTAACCGAATATATAAATTTGATAATTGACTAATCTGCTAAAGATTTCACCTCCTTGTGTTTCATGACAGGGACTGTTTAAATAGTCATGGCAAGGATGGTGGAGGTAGTAGAGATATAACATAACACAGAATGTGAAGAAACGTTACATATTGGAGAACATATCCTGAGTTGAAGTTTAATAGAAATAAGTCATTTATCTCCATGTCTTGATCATTTACGAATGAATGTGAGTTGAGTTGTTAGTATAGTTTAATTTCATGTTTTGAGATTTGAGTAAAGAGTAATGTGTGGATTGAAGGCCAACTTACTGTAGACTCCAATTGCTGACCTGTTGAAGCGACAAGGGCCCACCTCCAAAAAAAATTCAGCATCCTTATATATTAGTGTTAGTAGTTGATTTCAATAGTATAAATGTTAGACTAGTTGAAGCTTTGATCCTTTCAGATGATAGTAGTATAGTTCAGTTTAGGGTTTCGATTATATGATTGCTTAGAGATATTTACTTACTATGTTTTGCATATGCTCTGTTTCTATTTTTATGAATTTGATTTTGTTTCATGGACATGAATGCTGGCAACAGTAGTTAGACATATTTGAAAGATAAATAGTGAAGTTCAAAAAAGCACATTGTGAACCACAACATACTCAGTATATTGACTATTGAACTACCCATGCTATGTCTTGATGATTGATGTGTGATTTCCCTTTCAGAAGTGTGATTGCATAGTTAGATTTCTAGGTTAGATAACAGAGTTGATCTGTCAAAGAACTCCATCTCATACTTGCATGTGCCATAATGGAGTATATAACCTCTCTGTGAAAGACAACCAAAGTGTGTTTGGTTAGCTAGTTTTGTTTGTTTCCAGCATGCATAATCTAGAATAGTTCTATACTCATGACATTAGAATTACCTTTCTTACTAGTGTCTTGTAACTCTATTGATTACGAATCCTAAATTGATAATTAATGAGTGCATTATAATAATCATATAATTATCACAACAAACCTTACACCCTTTCACCAAATTATGGCCAAACCCATTACTTGACATTTCAAACCATTATTTATTTCGCCAGTGACCTCATAAAATTTGACACACTAACTATGACTCATCTAGGAAAGTCTAGATTTTTTCTAGTATCAAAGCATGACTCTGATTTTTTTTTGGACAAACCTCTAACTCTAAATACAAAAATAATGGTTCTAACATGGGGTTTAGGATTTATAACTTCTCCAAACTTCTGTTCTCTCAAACCTCCAAACAGACGGAGGGTCTAATCACCCACCATGTGTCCACTGCCTTGGACGATTCAGATGAGCTCCGACCTTTGGGAATTTAGGTATTCTTTCCCCAACGAAACTTAAGTCCTTTGAACCCCAAACTAACGAAGTGTTGATCCACACTCCACATGTCCTTTCCAACGAACGACAAAGATTCACTCTATCTCCTGGTACTTTCTGGATTCTCGACGCAGCTCAACTTATTTCCTCTCGAGTACTACACCTCCAGACTCCTGGATATGATGACACCTGACACTCTCAGATGGACAGTTCATATGGAATCTATATCTTCGGATCTTGGGAGTCCCCTTAACACTTGTTCACATATATTCCATAGTAATTTGTCACCAGATGTCCAGATATGAAGACACGTGTCCCTACAAATGGACGGTCCTGACTGATTTTGAACTTTGGGAATTTAGCAGACTCGTCTCGTCTACTCATAGAAATGAATGAATCCGAAATTGCGAAGTCCTAATAATTTTGGTGTTTAACCACCGAGAAACTAACCTAGATTCGATGATTGTTGTGGCTTGCACCTAGATCCAACAGACAAGATTTGTCCTTCTCCATGTGTGATCCTTCTCCTGTTTGGACTCAGATCTAACGCTCTAGAATGCTCCTTCTAGTAGATATGACGGCTAATGTTTCTTCTACTACTCTACTCTGCGGATTGACCCAATGACTTAGGTTGAATCTTGCAGTTGATCCAACGATATTTGTAGCTCCACCCTCCTCCGTTGTTGTTCTTTCCTTCCTACGAGGGATTTTCAAAATTTTCAAAGTTTTGACATTTGATTGTGTTCCTTGCAACTCTTTCCCTCTTGAGGGTTTCAAAGGGACTTGACCCTTTCCCCCTTCAAAAATTATTTCTTCCCACCTCTCAGCTCAACTCTCTCCCTCCTGAGATTTGTTAACTTAAAGGAACTTTCTTCCTGGTGCACAATAATACTTCTCTGAAAGTTGGAACTTGAAAGGTTCCCCTTCTCTACATACTTTGTGCTCTGTCTTCCTTAGAGATTTTAAACACTTTTCAAGTGTTGTCCCAATGCACACCTTGCACGGGTCTTCTATTTACAACTGCACTCTCTCTGTTGATCTTCTAAATCACTCAATTTATAAGTGTCTTGACCCTTTGTTCCTTCAAAGGAATTTGGGTGGTCTCCTGACACTCTTTGGTCGTCCTCCTAAGGTTTTGTACTTCTGTAATGGTCCTTAGTGCACTCTTTAAACTACCTTAACCTCCTTGAATCCTGAATTATGGGAATTCACTTGTGCACTCATTGTGCTTGCTTGATTCCCTCCTTGCAGAGCCTTCAAATTATTAAGTAACTTTGGTATGTATTCTTTAGAGTGTTCAACAAATCTGATAGGCCTTCCCTGGCACTACTCCTTCTGAGCTTAAAAATGGTTCTGGTGTGCCCACCTGGCACTCTCTTTCTAAACTTGAAACATATTTCAAGTGAACTCCTTGCACTGCCTTCACAAAGTTTTCAATACTTTGGTGTGCACTCCTTGCACAAGCCTAAGAGCCCAAAACTACTTATAATTATACAAAGATAGAGAAGTCTATCTAAAACTTCAAATGTAATCTACTTGCATACATCTACAACATACATGAATAAACAAAGAAAAACATTTAGAAAGTGAAGATTCATTATACATGAAAACACAAACACCTGATATGTAAGAAAAACATTTGTTTTGTTATATTTGAATGCTTCTGTATAAGGATGTTTTTACAAAGTTTGGACTACAACAGAGTCTCATTTCTTCTCCTCTCTTGATCTCTCTACTCACTCAACAACTCATAACACTAATGAATTTTGAAAAAAATGATTTTGACAAAAGAGGGGCTCCTCGAGCCTTCCCTCCAGCTACCTACTCACATTGAATTGTATTCAATTATAATCAATGGACAAGTGGTCCGCTCTATGCCTAAAACTATATACTTGTCATCCATTAAAGGAGACTCCACATGCAACCTGTAAAAGGGCACATGGATCACCTTCTTTAATCCTTACAACATTTAATCCTCATTTAATTGTATTTAAAAATTTTAAATTTAGGGGGAAAATGAGAGGACTAACACCTCTCTTTCCTTGGAATTTGTTCCTCCAAGTGTTCTAATGCACTCTCTTACTAGTGCTTAATGAGGTGGAGCGATTCTCCTACATCATAATCCCATGCTGACCAAATCCTGAGCTCTTTCTCATGGCTCCCCTACTACTGCGGTTGAGATCCTCGAGGATCCCAAATCTCAATTTGAAGTTGTCCATCTACTCCTCTGTCTTGCTACTACCATTTTTGTTGCACCACTACTTCTACAGGTCCTCCCCTAATTAACTTCCTCTTTTTGTTGATTGTCTCATCTACTGACTTCAACATCAAGATTATAATTTCGTATATTACTCTGTCTAGCTGGTCTACTGGCTGGCTCTCCCTTTTATGCAATATTCTCTTATACATCTCTTATTCATCAGTTTCCAACTTGACCTGATGGATAAGATGAATATGCATTATTACCCTTTCCTCTAGGGATTCCACTTATTCACAAAAATCAATGGGAAATTAAATCTGATCTCCTATGGTGTCTCTATCTCCTATGGCACTAGCTTGCCACTTCACTATAGGTTCAAATTCTACAACCATGCTATTGAGCTTCTACTTAGCCATCTCCCCTAACAATTCTCCTTCTATTAACTCCTCTTCATTTTTTGGTACAGGTAGAGTTTCACCAACTTCTCTTTAGGATGAAATTCTTCTTCAATTGCATCCCTCTGGCAGTTTTTTTCTATATCTCGATTGCTCAACCAATCCTCCAACATCTTCAATTGTTTCTCCCACTGAGTGAGCATATGATTTGAATGCTCCTATTCTTCTTTAATCTCTTTGGAAGATGTCAATGTCTTCTCCTTATCCTCCTTGATAGTCTCTGTTGGGTGTTTCTCTTCTATTTGAACTTCAACATGTGCACTGGTCTCTACTAGGATGCTTGGCAGGAATATACTGATTCCTCCAATGATTAGAATGTACCTATGATCCTCCTCCTTTGTCAACATTTATTGTTGATCTAAACTCTCCTATGATTTATTGATACTTTCATATAGTCTCACTTTCTCCTTTACCACCTGGAAATATGAGGTTTTCCTCCTGCCCTCATCAAAGTGTATGATATCTTTGATTGATCCCATCTCATTTCCCTCCTGGCAATCTGAAATTTCACTTCTTCCCTCCTGGAAATATGAATCATCACCTCTTCCCACCTGACAGTTTATGAGATCTTCAACTGATCTCTCTTCCTCATCATTGAGGTTCCTTCCACCCTCTGGTTCAAAAATGTAAACCATATCCTCCTCTGTGTCATAGAGGGTTTCAAATTGCCTCAACCACCTCCTCAAATTATGCTTCTTCCTTCTAGCCATCAATTGTTGGATATGCCACTTCTCCTTATTCCTCATGGGAAATTCATACCTCCATATTCCTCGTGCTTCCTGCTGCATCTTCAAAATCAACCCATTGATCACTTCTCTAATCTCTTCGAGCTCTTTACTCTTTTGCTCTTTGCTCACCTTCTCGTGGCCTCCTCGAGCTTTCTACTTATGGCCTTAAATAACCATATTTCACCTATTCTTTCAAGAACACAATTGTTTCTTCTCCTTTATCCCACCTGGTTGATTTATTCACCTACTTTGCAACTGAGAGAACTACTATCTTTCTCCTACAACCCTCTTGGAGGCTTCTTGTCTCTTGCACACCTTGCAACAATATTCACAGAGAATCACACCCTTGTTTTCCCTCATTTACCTGTTGTCTACAGACATAAATCAGGATATGATACCACTTTATGCACCCCCCCTCCCACAACCGGGGTCCGTTTGACCTCTCGGTCTAGGATCGTTCAAATCAGGAGTTGAATTAGCTCTCAATCTTTTGTTGAACCCCCTGTTAATGTCCCTAGGTCCTCAAATTCCCTGTGCATGTACAAACACTAAACCTATAGGTTATTACTAAGACCCTTCTCCTTTGAAACAATTTCGGACCCCTACCCCTCTTTCTTAGGCCAAGTCCTCATATGACCAAGGACTATGACCAGGCGCTATTCAATAGCGCACTATTTCTCCAAGCCCCTTTTCCTCCGACGATAATAGCATGTGACCGAGGGCTATGATTGAGTGCTAAGCTAAAAGGAATTAATTCAATGCTTCGACCTTCGCTGATCTACCTTTCCCATAAACTTCGTCAAATTTGAAAATTTTTCGAATTGATGAAACAATGGGAAGTATGATCAACGGTCTTTAACAAGCACCAATATTGATGGCTATAACTGGGTTATTTCAGGCTTCGATGATTTCCTTTCATCGCTCCAAAATACAATCCTTGTAAAGTGCCAAATTCCAAATAAAAAATCCTATGGCTCCTAACTTCCCACCAAATTGATGGCCTACAAAGCTTCGACGATCTCTTCACAATGCCTTTTACCCAAATCTCTCAGATCGCTGAAAAATTAATTACGTCGAGCCTCAGATCCATGGTCCAAAATTCTATGACTGATGGATGGTCCAGATCAATTCCCTTTAGGCTTCAGTGATTTCCTTTTGTCATCAATCAACACGACTTCTCATATCTCCTGACGAAGAAACATTGAATGATTATCCTTCCTCCACGTGTACCCTCCTAGATCGACGGTTAGGATGCCTTCAAGGTATCAAGGATTTTCTCCCTGTCTACACAATGATTTTTTTTATTAAAATGCCAAGTCCCTGAACTACGGCATCTTGTGCCACACATCCTCTGCAAATGGACGACTAGGATTGACTCTAATCTTCGGGACTTCGAGAATCAAAGGAACACTACACTATATTTTCTCTAGAGTGTCAAACCTCTGAATCTACTACAACATTTCCTTTTTGTGATCAATGGTCCAAATTGACTCCGCTTACTTCTAATCCCCTAGATTAGTTACCCTCTATATCTCCATATATGACGATGCATGTCCTCTCCAATGGATGACCCAAATTACTTTAGAGATTTGGGCTTTGGGAATGCTAATTTATCCAACCTGTTATTCTCATGAACCTTCAAACTTATGGAGGGTCTAATCATATACCATGTGTCCATTTATTTGGATTACCTAGATGATCTCTGGCCTTCGGGCCTCTTGGTATTCTCACCCCAATTAAATTTAAGTCCTCTAAAACTCTAACTAACACAGGTCAAATCCATGCTCCATGTGTCATTTACAATAGACAGTCGAGATCGACTCTGGATCTCATTCCTTCTGGGATTCTTAATGTAGCTCAACCTATTTTTTTTGGAGTACTGGACCTCTTCACTCCTGGATATGCTAACACCTATGCCTCTCAGATGGATGGTTCAGATAGAATTCAGCTCTTCGGAGCTTGGTATTCCCATTAACACTTTTTCACATATGTTTCAGAGTACTCTATCGCCAGACTTCCATATTTGACGACAAGTGTCCTTGCAAATGGATAGTCCCAATTGATTTCAAACTTCGGGACTTCGGGAGACTTGTCTACTCTACACATAGAAATGAAAGACTATGAACTTGAAAATTCCTAATAATGTTGGGGTTTAACCATCGAGAAACTAACCTGGATCTGACAGTTGTTGTGTCTTGCAGCTAGATCCAATGGACAAGATTTTTCCTTCTCCATGCACGATCCTTCTCCTGTTTGGAATCCGATATAACAGTCTACAATTCTCCCACTAACAAATATTATGGTTATTGTTACTTATCTTCCTCTACCCTACAGATTGATCCAATGGCTCAGATTGACTTTTGCAACTACTAAAATGGATGATCTAGCTCCACGCTCCTCCATTGTTTCACTTTCCTTGCTATGAAGGATTTACAATTTTTTCAAAGGTTTGACCTTTGATTGCATTTGATGTAACCGTTTCCCTCCTAATATTTCAATCCTTTGGGGGTTTCTAAGGGACTTGACCCTTTTCCCCTTCAAAAAATATTTCTACTCACCTAGCAGCTCGATGCTTTCCCTCTTGAGTGGTTTTGAATTCAAGGAACTTGTGTCCTGATGCACAATTGTGCTTCTCTAAAAACTGGAAATCAAAAGGTTCCCCTTCTCTGCATATTTTTCACTTTGTTGTCCTTAGAGTTTTTCAACACTTTTCAACTATTGGCTTGATGCATTCCTTCCATGGGTCTTCTGTGCACAACTACACTCTCTCTCTTGAAATTCCAACTCACTCAACTTCTAAGGGTCTTGGCCCTTTGTTCCTTCAAAGGAATTCTGGTGCTCTCCTGGCACTTTGCACTCATCCTTCTAATCTTTTGGACTTCTGTGATGGTGCTCAGTGCACTCTTTTCACTGGATTCACCTCCTTGAATCCTGAATTCTTGGAATTCACCTGTGCACTCCTTGTGATTGCTTGATGCCCTCCTTGTAGAGACTTCAGAGTATTCAGTAACTCTAGTATGTCTTCTTTAGAGTGTTCAACAACTCTGATAGGCCTTTAATGGCACTACTCCTTCTAAGATTCAGAATGGTTCTAGTGTTCCCACCTAGCACGCTCTTTCTGAACTCGCAACAAAGTTCAAGTGCACTCCTTGCAGTGGCTTCACATAGTTTTCAATTCTCTAGTGTGGACTCCTTTCACAAACCTAATAGCCTAGAACTACTGAGAATTACACAAAGATTGATAATTCTATCTAAAATTGAAAATGTAATCTACTTGCATACATCTACAACATACATTAATAAACATAGAAAAAAATTCAGAAAGTGACCATTCATTATAAATGAAGACACAAACACCTCATATGCAGGAAAAAATGTTTTTGTATTATATCTGAATGCTTATGTACAAGGATGTTTTTACAAAGGATAGATTGAAAAATAGTCTCAACGCTTCTCCTCTCTTGAGCTCTCTACTCGCTCATCAACTCATAACACTAATGAATTTTGAAACAAGAGCTTTTTTCAAAAGAGGGGCTCCTCAAAGCTTCCCTCCAACTACCTTCTTGCATTGAATTGCATTCAATTACAATTGATGGACAACTAGTCCATGCTAGGCCTAAACCTATCTACAAGTTAACCATTAAAGGTGACTCCACATGAAACCTATACAAAGGAACATGGATCGACTTCTTTGAGCCTTGGAACATTTAATCCTCATTTAATTGTCTTTAAAAATTTTAAATTTAGGTGCAAAATGAGAAGACTGGTGCCTCTCTTTCATTGGAATTTTTTCCTCCAAGTGTGTTGATGCATTGTCTTGTTGGTGCTTGATGAGGTGGATTGATGTTCTTGCATCACCATGAATACTAAGAATTCCTTGTCCATGTTGGGGACTTTTGGTATTGGTGATTTCGTCAACAAATACTTAATCTTTTGAAATTCTTTCAGACATTTATCTGTCCAAAAAAACTTATTGTTTTTCTTTTACAATTCCATCATTGGATTTGATATCTTCAAAAAACCTTCGACGAATCATCAGTAATATCCTGATAAACCCATAAAGCTACGTACTTCTTGAAATTTCTTTGGTGCTGGCCATTCCATAATGGCCTCTACTTTTGCTAAATCCACAATGATACCTTCACTAGATATGATATGTCCCAAGTAATGTATCTTCGATTGATTTAAAGAAAAATTTGATAGCTTCCCATACAATTTGTTTTCTCTTAAACACAATAGAAATAATCTCAAGTGTTCTTCATTCTACTCTTTTTTCCAATAATAAATCAATATATCATCAACAAATACTTGAACAAATTTGTCCAAGTATTCTTGAAACACCCCATTCATCAAACTCTTTAACACCCCCATGGAATTCATCAATCTGAACAATAAAACTGTAAACTCATAGTGTTCGAATCTCGTCCTAAATGTGGTCTTCATGATAACTAGTGATATCCTAATCTCAAGTCAATCTTATAAAACATTGTTTCACCCTTCATCTAGTCAAACAAATAATCTATTCTTGGCAACATATATTGGTTCTTGATCGTCTCTTTGTTCAATTGACGATAGTCAATACAAAGTCTCCACGATCCATCCTTCTTTCTGAACAAACTAATGGGTGCACCCCAAGGTGACACACTTGGATGTATAACTACCAATTCCAACAATTACTTCAATTTCATTTTCAACTCCTTTCAATTATGGTGTCGACATCTAGTATGGAGTTCTTGTAGTAGGTTGAGTTATAGGTTTTAAGTCTATTGTAAACTCCAACTCTCTTTTGGGTGGTAAACCTGGTAATTCTTCTGGAAAAACATCTGGAAAATCTTGTACGATAGGAAGGTTTTCTAATCCTTCCACCTCTCCCTTCGCGTTTAGCATATTGCATATAACTTATGTCCCTTGTGCATACTCTTATGTATATGTCACTACTACATATTGAAAATTTTGTGACTACTTGAGACGAAAGTACCATGTTGTCGTAAAATTCAAGAGAAAGAGTTCTATTTTTCAATTTTATTACAAATCCATCCCATATTCGTCTCTCTGGCAACAAAATTATTATATACGTTGCAAGAGAGATGATAACCATTTTCCATTACACTATTTGATAAAATCAATTTTGACCGTTATACTATGACAAAGTCAACATTGATTTGGTCAAATTTCATCGCAAGAGCGACAATAACCATTGACCGTTACATTATTTGATAAAGTCAACACTGACCATTATACTCTTTGACAAAGTCAACATTGATGTGGTCAATTTTCATCGCTATTGTTATGAAAAAATATCTATAAATATTTTATGAATTAGAGATGTTGTGACAATCTTGCTATAACAATGATGGTTCAGAAAGGGTATTTTTGTGTGGAAGAATGCCACATAATATTAGAGGTGGGAAAAAAAGTAAAGCATGTGAAAAGGGTGATAGTACATGTTATTTCACTTTCAAAAAATGTTTCCTCATACGTCCTGTAAGCATTTTAATAGAAACAACTACAAAACATTGTAGGAAATATGGGTGCATTGATGCAAGATCAAATGAATATTGTGCCATGGTAATTAGCTATATATTCATTATCTATTTTTATATTATCAATTTTATAAGAAATTATATATACGTATATATATTGTTTGAATGTTTGTTATAGTACACACTAATTTCGCATGATTGTTTGTAATTATAAAGTTAGAGTTTCCCTCTAACTTTCCGCAAATATTGCACCAATTAGTAGTATAAATGGTGTTGTACAAGATGAGGAACATGATCAATAAAATGAGGATCTCATGGAAGAAGATGATGGGACAAGTCAAGTTAATGATCCCATGGAAGAATATGATGGTAAAAATCAAATGATCCAAGATTTGTTTTCTCATTCGGATGAGGATGGGGATAGTGATGGTATTTATAATGAACCTCTATTAGAAAATGAAAATAAACGACTTTATGAAGGATCAAGAGAAAATTTTCTCTCTGCTACATTGCTGCTAGTGAACTTAAAGGTTATGAATAATTTGTCGAACACTTGTATGACACAGATCCTAAGGTATGTAATATGTTTCATCTCATATTATACATAAATGTTGACTTATTTCTATTTGTTTTTAGTGTTAATTAATGTGTAAAATAAGAATGCAATTTTTACGATTAATATCCTTTACATTAACTAGTTTTTTTTTATGTTGTAGATTGTTAGGTGAATTTTTGTTACCATCGTCAAATATTTTACCTCGTAGATATTGAGGTTTGCATGCCATTATGAAAGACATTGGAATGGATTATCAAACAATAGATGCATTTCCTAATGATCATATTATATATTATAGACAACATGCTTTGAAAACATAATGTCTACAATGCCTTATTAGTAGATATCAAACCAATCAAGTAACAAAAAGGGTGCCTTGAAAGGTTCTTCGTCATATTCCCATAATTCTACATTTGAAACAATTGATCAGGTGTGAAAGGCTAAAGCATAGCACAATTTATGGATTACCATGCACGTAACATAAGTGGAGATGGTGTTCTTTGAATGCCTACAGATGGTTATGCATTTAGGGAAATTGAGGAAAAATGGAAAGATTTCAAAGATGAACCTCATAATGTTAGGCTTTCATTGGCAGCTTATGGTGTTAATCCATTCAGAGAGTTTAGGTATATTTACTCAGTGTGGAATTTTTTTTTTATCAACAATAGCATTCCTCCTTGGATGTCAATAAAGAGGGAGCACATAATGTTGACAATAATTGTTCCAGGTATTTTTTTACATTTATTTTTTGAATATAACATTTTCATTTGTTTCATAATATCTTTTGTTTATTTATTTACTTATATATACATGATATCATGGTTATAGTAGTTATGTGTAATTTCAAACAATTAGGTAAGTACCGGGTTAAATATATGAATGTATATATTGAGCCTCTTATCGACGAGCTACTAAAGTTATTGGATGGCATCACTATGTATGACATATGTAAACCAATCGGAGAGAAGAAATTTAAATTTTGTGGAATACTTTTATGGACAATTCATGATGCCCTGGGACTAACACATTTTTTTGGTATGTAACATTCTAATATTCCTCTTTAATACTATATAAAGTTTTAATGATATCATGCTGCATGTTTAATTTTTAAATAATCTCATCATATAATTGACATTAATCCATTTGTTGCAAGTCTTCAAACAAAGGGTAAATTTGCATGTCCAGTTTGTGGTCCTAAGATGAAGTATAGTCATTCAAAAATTTTAGGAAACGAGTTGTTTGACAAGTATAGGCACCTCCTCTCTAAGAACCATAGGTATAGTACTACTGAAAAAGATCTTTTCAATGGGAAAGTAGAGATTGGCTTAAAACCATGAAGAGTGACACCTCACCTATGGAGGTTGTAATATAGTATAAATCGTCAAGGTACACAATTTCTTTATGTATCGTACATCATTTAATGTTTTGAATGTTTATTTTAATCATTGAATTTATTTTACCGTATTTGATAATTATTTTTGTGATTTATTTTATGCTTCATGAAGGCCACCATCATGAAGGTATTAATAATGGGCTTCCACAAGGAATGAAATGTTATCCCACTCAATTCATGAGGTTTCCCTACCATGAGGAGCTAAAAATAGCTCATTTTTTTGATACAATGCATATCAAGAAGAATGTGACATAAACGTTATGGTGAATCATAGATGGTAGGAGGGATAAAGAAAAAATTGTCAAAATTTGTACTGACATTCAGGAAGCCAGTCATGCAATGCAAAGTGTGATCCAATCAAATAGAGATGGACTACATTGAAATAACCTTCCATGGTTATTAACATAACAACAAATCAATGATGTAAAATAGGTCATTCAAAGAATTAAATGTCCTACGGGTTTTTCTTCAAACATAAATAATATCTTAATGAAGAAAGGTGAATTTGGTGGGGTAAAAACACTTGATTGGCATACCTTGATTAAGGTAATAATTTTGGTATACATATTTATATATATTGGGCTTATACATCTTTTTTTTTTGTTTTTTTTTTTTAGACTACTTTGGTAGAGACAAATAACGATTCATTTTTTTGTTACAATATATTCTACCACTATCTCTCCTAAATGACTTTGACAAAAATGTCAAACACGTTATATATGATCTTGGAAAATACACGAGGTAAGAAGTTGTGATTTATATGCAAAATGTTCTTTAAAATTGTTTTTGTACTTAATGACATGTTTTTTACTTGTAATGTAATATATTATATTATTTTATGTTGAAACATGTCATTTTCTTGTGTCATGATCTCATCTAGATGGTTTTCATTGAAAGAAATCCATGAAGATGATATAAAGTATTGGAAGAGAGAAATTCCTCGTCTAATATGTGAAATGAAAAATTATATACCTCCAACACTTTTCAATTCCCAATAACACTACCTCATACACCAAGTTGAAGAGATTGAAATTTGTGGACCTATTCACACAAGGTCAATGTGGATGGTTGAGAGGCACTTTAAATCATTGAAGGTGTTGGTTAGACAAAGAGCACGTCCCGAGGGTTCTATGGTGGAGGGATATATGGTAAATTAATCCATGGTGTATATTAGTGAGTATATTCCTAAATTAGTAGTGCCAACTATGCATGTAGTGGATCGCATTTGGGATGTGAACTCCATCAAAAAAATTGAAAATTAGGAGCACCTCTTGGGGAAAGGTAGAATGGAAATAATTAGAGGTAATATATTAATAAGTGTGGAGATTTATATTAATAATACATATTAAGTTTCATTTTTTGTGTATATTATCATAATCATTAATATATTAATATCTATTATTTCATAAATTATTGATATTTATAACCTACTTGGACGTTATAACTAACATTTAGTATTGGTGAATTATGCTTTTTTCATTCAATTTCTCAAGAGTGGGATGCACTGCATTTATACATTGAAAACAATCTTGACTGGATGAATGTATGGATTGAAAGATGTAAACCACATAATGGAGGTAGGTTATCATGTCAACCAATGTCTGAATTAGTTAGAGAAGCTTGTCGTAATGAAGATGCCAATATTACGCAAAGGGAAATTGATCTAGCATATGGTTTGAAATAGGGACATGAAAGAAAATTCACCCATTTTATTCAGTTATTTTATAGTATATTAATGTGACTACATGTGTATTGTATTTTTCATATACTTTACAAGTTATATAAATATATATGTTAATTTATTAATTGACAATTCATCTTTTACATATCTGGCATATTGAAGTTGAAACACTAAAAGGCTATATGGTGCAATGGTCGTAAATTTCACATCAAACAATTGGATGAAACTAGGAAAATTTTTGATAGTGGGATAACTGCAGTATTCTAGGTCACTAATGTTTCCTCTAGGAGTGTCAGACATCCCCAAGAATTTGAAAATAGATACTATGGGTATTTAAACAATATACTTGACTATGACTTTAACTCGTTCAAATCAGTTTTGTTCGATGTCAAATGGTATAGGTTACGAATGCATGAACGCAACGAGAAAATAACTGTTATTCAACATGAAAACATATTTCCAATGATTAAAACAACGACATTTGAAACAGGACATGATCAGTATGTTTTTCCAAGGTAATGTGAATAGGTATTTTAATCAAATGTTCTAGGTGAGAGGGATTGGTCATTTGTTGTTAGATATGATCCAAGATGAAGGCCATATAAGTATACTCATTTACAAGAAGAAGATGATATTGAAGATGAAGAAGATGACTCACCATATCAGACAGAGGAGGAATATCAGGCAGGGTCGAGAGATGAAGAAGACAAAGAATATTATGATCTAGGCGTAGGAGACAATATTGTAATTCTTGATGATGATGTCGATGAAAATATGTTCGAAAATGACATTGATGACAATGATGATATCGTCAATCCTTTAAACATCGTTTCTTAACTAGATGATGATACAAATTTCGAGTTCGATAAAGAATATCAAGATACATAATAAGGATGATTACACAGATGTTGAGGTTGGATTAGGTACGTGACTATATATTTTAATTTGTATGAATTATGATCTTAAAATAATTTACTTATAATGTCATGGATTAATTACATGTTTTTAAGTTTTATGCAACGTTTTTATATCTTTTGTTACATGTTGTTTAATTATTATGTGAAACCTAAAAATAGTTCCCAATATACTAAAGTATGTGGTAAACTAAAAATATCATTTACAAACACATAATTTCATTTACCTTCATTAATTTTTGTTTTTGTAGTTTCTATGCATGAATCTTACTAGGACGTTGCTTTTGATTATTTTCTATTTTATAGATTGGGTATTGGGTATCAATTGAGAGTGATTTTAGGGTGAGGGGAGGGGCCATATGAACTTCCACCTTCACGTGGTTGGTCTTGTTCAGTAGATAATAAATTATTCTTGAAACAAAGAGAAGCTCTTTCATTTTTATACCATCATGATCATAGAAGTCATCAATATTGTTGTCATAGTATTGCATCAATGAAGTTTCGATGAACGTATTGTCATTTCTATAGAATTTGCATTGAAACTGTGATGAAAAATCCATCTTTTTTTGTGTGGATTGAAATTTGACATGGATATACTATTCACATGTCTTAACGATATGAGAGGGTTTTTGGACTCAAATTTGACTCACACACCCACTTGTTTCCATCATCAATTCATCATGTAAACCATAAACCCTATTTTTCATATGTTCTAGTAGATATGTTAATGATTCCTAATTTCATATTTGTATTTAACTCAAGTTAAAACTAGCTTGCACAGTATCAAATTTTAATTTCAAGTTGATAAACCAAATATGAAATGAATCCTAATTACAACCATCAAATGTTGGAATTTGTCATTTAAGTCTAGTGTCATGTAGTTATTTTTTAAAACATAGAGAGAGTAGTCTCTGTAGAAGTAGAGCAATATATTGATATTGGATTCTGTTCTAAGTTGATGTTGATATTTTTAACCTTCAAGAAATATTGATATATATGGTGGTGTGAAAAGAATTAGAATAGGCACTAGAGGAGAAAATCAACGACAATATTCAAGGATAATTTAGTAACCATCACTTATGCAAACATTTCCTTTGGCAAGAGAGACAAAGAAGGGAATTTTTCGGCAAGAGACAAGGAAAAGATATCGCCACAAGACTGACGAATGTAAATAATCTTGTGACAAATTAGCTATACTATCGACGAAAAACATTTGTCGATAGTATAGTTAATTCATCGCAAGAATATTTACTTGGGATAAACAAAGGAAATGGATGAGGTGGTTCCAAGTATAGCTAATTCGTCATAAGTATATTCAAATGTACAAATGGGATACAATTCGTCTCCTTTCTTAATTTTTCTTTTAGGTTCTAAATTAATGTATATACAATGTATGTGTGTCATAGTTGTGATGAAGAATCTATCTTTTTCATTGTTTTCTTAATCAACACCATAAAAATATTCCCATGCAGTACTAGATGCGGGGACGTGTGTACTGTCTGAACACAAATTGTACTAGGACTAGACAAGGGAAACAATGACCTATGAATGGGGCCAACGTTGAAATCTTTTCAAAGTTTTTCTGTATGCATTGAAATTTGACATGGATAGACTATTCACATGACTTAATGATATGGAAGGGTTTATGGACTCATATTTCACTCACACACCCACTATTTTCCATCATCAATTCATAATGTAAACCATAAACCCTATTTTTCTTTCAAAATACACAAATTGGTTGATGCAAGTTTTAAGTTTGCATCAACCTTTCTTCATTTTTCTTTCAGGTTCTACATTAATCTATATACAATGTATGTGTGTCATAGTTGTGATGAAAAATCCCTCTTTTTCATAGATTTCTTAATCAACTAATAAAAATACTCCCTTGTAGTACTAGATGTGGGGATGTGTGTATTCTCAAACAAATTTTAGAAGGAACAAGGAACGGAAATTGTACTAGGAATAGACATGGACAACAGTGACCTGTGAATGGGGCCAACGTTGAAAGTTTTTCAAATTGTTTCTATACACACTGAAATTTGACATGGATAGACTATTTGCATGAATTAATGATATGGGAGGGTTTCTGGACTCAAATTTGACTCACACACCCACGTTTTTCCATAATCCATTCATCATGTAAACCATTAACACTATTTTTTTTTCAAGGTAAACAAATTGGTTGACGTAAGTTTTAAGTTTGCATCAATATTTCTTCATTTTTCTTTCAAGTTATACATTAATGTATATACAATGTATGTGTGTCATAGTTGTGATGAAAAATCCTTCTTTTTCATTGATTGTTTAATCAACAACATAAAAATACTCCCTTGTAGTACTATATGTGGGGACGCGTGTGTTGTCGAATGAATTTTAAAAGGAATAAGGAACGTAAATTGTACTAGGACTAGACATGGGCAACAATGACATGTGAATGGGGCCAACGTAGAAATTTTTTCAAACTGTTTCTGTATGCACTAAAATTTGACATGGATAGGCTAGTCACATGCCTTAACGATATGGGAGGGTTTTTGGACTGAAATTTGACTCACACACCCACTTTTTTTCATCATCAATTCATCCTATAAACCATAAACCCTATTTTTCATATGTTCTAGTAGATATGTTAATGATTCCTAATTTCATATTTGTATTTTACTCAAGGTAATATTGGCTTGCAAGGTATCAAATTTTAATTTCAAGTTGATAAACCAAATATGAAATGAATCCTAATTAAAACCATCAAGTGTTGGAATTTGTTGTTTAAGTGCAATGCCATGTAGTTATGTTTTAAAATATAGAGAGAGTATTCCCTATAGAAGTAGAGCATTGTATTTATATTGGATTCTCTTTGAAGTTGATGTTGATATTTTTGAGCTTCAACAAATATTGATATATATGGTGGTGTGAAAAGAAGTAGAATAGGTAGTGGAGAAAATCAAGGATAATTTAGTACGGATCACTTATGCAAACATTTTCATCGATAAGAGAGAGAAGGAAGGGAATTCGTCGGCAAGAGACAAGGAAAGAATATCATCACAAGAGCGATAGATTTAAATAATCTTGTGACGAAATAGCTATACTATCAACAAAAAACTCATCGATAGTATAACTAATTGATCGCAAGAGTCTTTACATGGGATAAACGAAGGAAATGGATGAGGGGGTTCAAAGTATATCTATTTCATCTCAAGTATACTCAAATGTACACATGCGATACAATTCATCACCTTTCTTCATTTTTCTTTTAGGTTCTATATTAATGTATATACAATGTATGTGTGTCATGGTTGTTATGAAAAATACCTCTTTTTTGTTGATTTCTTAATCAAACTGATAAAAATATTCCCTTGTAGTACTAGATACAGGGACGTGTGTACTATCAAACTGAACATAAATTGTACTAGGACTAGAGATGGGCAACAATGATCTGTGAATGGGGCCTACATTGAAATGTTTTCAAATTGTTTCCATATGCGCTAAAATTTGACATGGATAGACTATTTGCATGCCTTAACGATATGGGAGGGTTTCTGGACTCAAATTTGACTCACACACCCACTTTCTTCCATCATCAATTCATCATGTAAACCATAAACCCTATTTTTCTTTCAAAGTACACAAATTGGTTGACCCAAGTTTTAAGTTTGCCTGAACCTTTATCCATTTTTCTTCCAGGTTCTACATTAATGTATATAAAATGTATCTGTGTCATAGTTGTTATGAAAAATCCCTCTTTTTCATTGATTTCTTAATCAACACCATAAAAATAATCCCTTGCAGTACAATATGTGGGGACATGTGTACTGTCAAACGAATTTTAAAAGGAACAAGGAATGTAAATTGTACTAGGACTAGACATGGGACACAGTGACCTGTGAATGGGGCCAACGCTGGAAATTTTTCAAACTGTTTCTGTATGCACTAAAATTTCACATGGATAGACTATTTACATGCCTTAACTATATGGGGGGGTTTCTGGACTCAAATTTGACTCACACACCCAATTTTTTCCATCATCAATTCATCATGTAAACCATAAACACTATTTTTCTTTCAAAGTACACAAATTGGTTAACGCAATTTTTAAGTTTTTATCAGTCTTTCTTTATTTTTCTTATTTCAGGTTCTACATTAATGTATATACAATGTATGTGTGTCATAGTTTTGATGAAAAATCACTCTTTTTCATTGATTTCTTAATCAACACCATAAAAATACTCCCTTGCAGTATTAGATATGGGGACGTTTGTATTGTTGAACAAATTGTAAAAGGAACAAGGAACATAAATTGTACTAGCAATAGACATGACCAATAGCGACCTGTGAATGGGGCCAATGTTGAACTTTTTTCAAACTTTTTTTGTATGCACTAAAATTTGACATGGATAGACTATTTGCATGCCTTAACGATATGGGAGGTTTTGTTAACTCAAATTTGACTCACAAACCCACTTTTTTCCATCATCAATTCATCATGTAAATGATAAACCTTATTTGTCTTTCGAAGTACACAAATTGGTTGACGTTGTTGGATTACTGAGAGGGGGGGTGAATCAGTAATAGAGAAATTTAATCATTTTTAACCATATAATCCAAGTGTTATATCAATTTAGAATTATTATATAATAACTACAGAGTAAATAAGAAATGAACAAATGAACAATCATACACATACACAATACACCAATGTTTTACTTGGAAACCCAAAGCGGGAGACAACCACATAATGTTTTTTCTTATATGTCTTGAAGAATTAAATTCATTGGAAGCAACAACTTCCTTTGTTTTCCAGCTGAAACTTGAAGGAGGCTCCAACCCCCTTGTTTATCAAGCTACAACCTGAAGGAGGCTCCAACTCCGCTATTCTCTGGCTACAACCACAAGGAGGCTACAACCCCCTATGTTATCCGGCTACAACCAGAAGGTGGCTACAACCACCTATCCTTGCCCCACCCAACAACCCTGAAGTAGATGTATAATGATGGAACCACTATCACACTATCACTATGAGATATTCCATTGTAAACCTATACTAATAAACCTGAACCATGCATCAACCATGCATCAATCTGTACCCCAACCTGTAATCAATCTGTACCATAAACAAGTGGATCAACCATGCACCAACCTGTACCAAACAACCTCTAATCAACCTGTACCATGAAAAAGTGCATCCAACCATGTACCAAGTATGTACCAATCATGTTTCAACTACTCATCAATATGTACCAACATCATCAACTATACACCTCATGTATGTTCCAACTCATCAACTACTTGTCTCAACCATGTACCCAACATGTACCTCAACAAACATCCCTCATAAATATCATCATCCAGATATAATTTGTAACTCTGTTATAGACCCGGTGTATATGATCGCATACCTGCAAACCTTTCTTAACTTTAACAACAAGAGACTAGCATTTTCATCAAACTTTTCTTTAGTCTCACATGACTAGTTTTGGATTAGTCAAAAACCCTTAATTGAAATAATCATAAATATGTACTTGTAATGAATAAAGATATGAAACTGATACACACTATTTGTTAGTGTGTTTTATGCAATTCCTCCAGGTTTCTCTTCTTGGAACTTCTCAGAAAATGATTTATAGAAAAAATGACATACCTTGTTGAATTTTGGCTTATTCTAGAGAGCGACCTTGTAAAGTGTGCCCAGCAAAGAATATCTATAGAATCAATATAAACAAATTACAAAGAATAATAAATAATGCAATATAACAAACACATTTTTTATTACTAAATTTGGATCTATAATGAATAAGTTATGACGTCTGTACCCGAAACACCTGTTTTAGACTAGTTTCAGGACTAGCCACAAACCCTATTTTCCACGGAGCGTAACTCTAAAAATACAATGTGCCACAAACTGAATTTTTTACCACAAATACTTTTATATGTTTCCTTAATGTCCTATCAATATCACGGTCTGAATCAGTCTAGAAAAAACGTTATTGCGAAAATGATGAGATGATTTGTAAATAACATACCTTAGAAAGCATCATCAAAAGAATTTATCCTCCCTTGAATTACGGCCCTCTTTCCTTCACCTTCCCTCTAAAATTAGGATTATATATCCTTTGGTTACCTCAGTCACCTATAGATATTTAATATTCTCAAGTGTGATGTAAAATGAGAGAGCCTTGCCTCTTATTTATACTCTCCATCTTCTAGGTTACTTAACCCATTTCTAGGTCACTTAACCTATTTCTAGGTCACTTAACCCATTTTTAGGTCACTTAAACTATTTATAGGTCACTTAACCCATTTTTAGGTCACTTAACCTATTTTCCTCATTTTTAGGGTTAACCACTTTCCATAGTTAGAAATTTCTCCATTACTTTATCATTTAAATATTCCTCCTTGGCTTTGTCACCTCACTTTATCATTTAAATAATCTTCTTTGATTTTGTCACTTCACTTTATTATTTCGATAATCCTTCTTTACTTTGTCACTTTACTTTATCATTTAAATAATAATTTCTTCTTTGCAAGCTCTTTGACTTCTTTGATCTTCTGGGGCTTCAAACCAACATATGAGGGTCCTCCAACTTCATAAGTCCATAACTCGCAAACCGTGAGGAGTTATGTGGCGTTCCACATACCACCATAAATGACATGACATATACTATCCATATATAATAGTATTACCTTAAAATATATTAAAACTCATACCATTATACATGAAACAACCATTGGTCCATTACCCAAACCTTTGTGCTACCGTAATTCGCTACCGGACTTTATTCAAGGGTTGACATCAATGACAACCAACCTTAATAAAGAATATGACCCTTTGGAATTGATGGAAACACTTTGATGCAATAGTAAAATTATGTCATGCAATACTAAAGTAATATCACTCATGATCCCCCTAGAAACATGCCTCTGTCCTCTACATCTCTATGACCATATCTCCCCCTAGAACCATGCCTCTGTCCTCTACATCTGATGAATCTCTCCCCCTTTGTCATTAATGGAAAAGGTATCTTTCCATCCAGGGATGCTCCCCCTAACTGAACTATCCTCTTAATGGTGCTTCATCGTGTACATCTAAGACATATAAGATAAGAATTCAAAAGCATTCATTTTGGAGTAGAGATAAATTTGAGTCTCTGGCGAAGATACTCAAAGGCTTCCCATGGAAGTGGTTTTGTAAATATGTTTGCCAATTTTTCTTTTGTACCCACATACTCAACTCTGATGTTATTTTCTACAACATGTTCCTATAGAAAGTGATACTTGATTGGAATGTTCTTCGCCTTGGAGTGCATCACCTATTTCTTTGAGATACTGATGGCACTTGTATTATCAGCATATATTGGAATGGGCTCATCATACTCAACCTGTATATCTGTCAAAGTTTGTTTCATCCAAAGAACCTATGTACACCATGTTGTTGCTGCAATATACTCTACCTCAGTTGTAGATAGAGATACTTATTATTGGTTCTTTCTTATCGATGATACTAAACACTCACCCAAGTATAATGTTTCTCCATTAGTGCTTCATATGTCATCAATACAACCTACCCAATCTACATCTATGTAGGCAATAAGAGATAGATCCTTTCCTTTTGGATACCATAATCCAAACTCTTTTGTTCCTTTGAGATATCTGAAAATTCTCTTCACTGCTAATACATGTGATTCCTTTGGTGTTGCCTGAAATTGTGCCACCTGTCCAAGTGCCTACATTACATCTTGTCTGGATGTTGTCACATATAGTAGGTTGTCAATCATTTGTTGATACTGAGAGGGGGGTGAATCAGTATAAAGTACAATTTAAAACCTTTTTAAACTTATACTTAAACCATTCAATTATATTCAATGAGAAATGAAAAATAGTATAATACTTACACCAATACACCACAGTAAACCATGCACAATATATGAGAAATAATCAATAGTTATTTTTCAAGGGAAGTAATGACTTCCAAAGGTAGCTACATCTTCCAAATGTAAAGGGAGGGATAAAACTCCAAGAGTAAGATACAATCATCCAATATCAAGAGAGTTTTTAACTCTCCATCCTTTCCCCTTCCTTCCACCCAAGAATATATGAGAGATAATAAAACTTTACATTAAATCATCACCATCAACCAACCATAACATAGAACTTGATAATGCTTCATGCGAATTCTTCAACTTCTGCAATTCTTCAATTATTGGAATACTCTAATCCTGTAGATAATATTACTCAATGTATTTTTTGAAACTTATCCATGTTTCACTCCTTGAATCCTCCCCAAAAGGAAGTTATAGAAAGAATAGTAAACCTTAATCAAATCTGGTTTATTCAGGAGACCGAACTTGTAGAGAATTCCCTGCGCTCAATATTTAACATCAGATTATGAAACACGCACACAAGAAACTAAAGTTTGTACGCTTTCTAATTAAATTTGTCCCACATCATTTGGATTCTCTATGAAGAAGTTATGACTATTTTAACTGGAACATTTGTTTATTGACTAGCTTCAGGACTGGTCAAAAAACCTATCGTCCACATAGTGTATCTCCATAAATATAGTGAATAAAGAGATAAAACTTTTACCACAGGTACCTTGACATGTATTCTCAATACCATAGCAATTTCATCGTCTGAATTTTTCTAGAAAAAAAATTATAGCAAAAATGGTAAGATGACCCGAAAATAACATACCTTAGAACACATCACCAAAAGACTTCATCCTCCCTTGAAATACGACCTTATTTACTTTTTATTTCATGTGAAATTCAACTTGTGTATAAAATGAATGTATAATGATATTTATTTATACCATTTATGTCTCTTCCTTTTAACATTAGGGCCGACCTGACACTTTCTTATTTTGTAATTCATTTCTTTAATTATCTTTAGGGCCTACATGTACTTCCTTCTTCAATTCACTTTGTCATCTTCAAACATTCATTTCTACTCAACCATGAGGATCCACGTGACGTGCCACATACCACCATAAAAAACATGATGTATACTATCCATCCATGGGTGTTGTATCTTCATGTGCATTTTCCTTCATGTCCAAATACCTTCATAAATCTTGTGGTCCAAAACCCATGACTAGGGTTGACATCAATGACAACAAACAATCTTCCAACAATCTCCCCCTTTGTCATTGATGGCAACACTCATGCTCCCCCTATCATCACAATCCTAATTTCTCTCCCCCTTTATATTAATGGAAAAGGGTATGGCTTTCTCCCCCTGAGTTTAATGGAAAAAGGTAACTCTCTTCTTTGGGGTTGCTCCCCCTGAACATGTGGCACTCAGTAATACTTCATCCTTATTTTTGGTATTTGGGACTTTTTCTTCCTTGGAATCCTTTTGTGTGGCTTCTATATTCTCTCTCGTCTTCATGTCTAGGATGTATATGTTGTTCGATCTTCTTGTTGCAGTTGCAACCAATCTTCCTGAGTTATTTTCTTTGATTTTACATTTTCGGGAGTCAAACGTAAGAGTGTATCCTTGATCACACATTTTACTAACACTGAGTAGATTATGCTTCAAGTATTCAACCAATAGGACATGTTTTTCTTTTACATTTTTTCTTCCAAGCTCTACTACACCTTCTCCAAGTATTTTGGCAGATGATTCATCTCCAAATGCAGCATTGCCACCCTTTCTCTTCAAGCTGATGAATTTGTCTTGATCCTCGGTCATGTGTGAAGAACATCCACTGTCTATGTACCATTCATCTTCTTATTTACATTTTTCAGCGGTCAATGCTATTCGACAATCTTCATTGTTTGAAAACTCTTTCCTTCTCGATATTGCGGTTGGCATAGGGACATCTTTATTCATATATTTGCAATCACGTGCTTTGTGACCAAGATAATTACATCTGTAGCATACAATATTTTTGTCCATCAATGGGGAAAATGAATTATAACTTCTATTGAAAAATCCATGATTATTTATGTATCTTCTATTTACATCATTCATGTTTCTTGTGTATTTGTTCCTTTCATTTATTCTGCAATTAATTGCCTTATGTCAAAAAAATTTGCAAGTATAACAATGACCAAGAAACAAATTTTCATACCTTGGAGTAAGTGACCTTCTTTGTGATGTAGTCCATCTGGGTTCATGATATACTCTTATGTAGTTTCCTTCATACTGATTGAATCTTCTTTGATACCTGAAGGTAGGAGGTCTTCTTGGATATTCATCTCTTTTGTAATCATTCCTTCTTTCTGGTATCCTGGTCCACTTCTCATCAACTGTCTGTGTAGCTCTTTCTTCAATCTTCTTGTTGGTATTTTCATTTTCTTTGTATGAAGTTTCACCCATGCATCCAAGATGTGTTAATGCTTTTTGCACTTGAGAGTTTCTTAATCTCTTCCTCAATGAGACAACTTCTTGTTCAAGTTTCCCACAATATTCTTCTTTTTTTATCATTTGGACCTTCTTTTCTTATCCTATTCTTATTGCTTCTCCGAGTAGATTTTTCAAGGAAATGGTTTCTTCTCTTAGTTTCTCAAAGTCTTCTAATTGTTTCTTCAAGCCTACAACTATATTTTCATAACTACCCAATTCACTTCTTAGTTTTCTACGCGTGTCTTTGAGATTGCTATTTTGAATCTCAACATGCTTCAATTTTTTAAGAATCTCATCTTTGTGTTGAATCATTTCTTCTTCATGATTTTCTTCTTCTTCATTGGACTTTTATTCTTTAGTGTCATCTCTTTCAATCCTTGGATGAGGACATTCAAATTCAACATGTTATACTCCTTCACAATTAAATCAAAAGAATTGACCTCTATTTTCTTATTTGAAATCTAAGATGTTGTATTTGTCTTCAACTTCTTCTTATTCTTTTGCTTATTCCCTTGCATAAAGGTCGTGTAGCTTGTCCCAAATCTCTTTTTCTGATGCACATGATCCCACCTTGGATTTCATTGAATCTATCAATCCATCCAGGATGGTATCTATTACCAATTTGTTGTTCCTTTTTGCTTCCTTCTGAGATGCAGTCTTTGGTTTCTCCAAAGCATTGTATCCTGAAGCAATTGAGAACCAAACATATGCCCCAAGAGCTTTCAATTAAGTTTCCATTCTATTACTCTAGTATTCGAAATTGCTTCCATCAAATGGTGGAATCCCATTTGGAATGTTGTCTTCCATTTTTGCATAGGATCTTCCTTCCAGTGGTTAAATTGTACTGAAGGTAACCTGCTTTGATACAAATTGTTGATACTGAGAGGGGGTGAATCAGTATCAAGTACTTCATCCTCCCTTGAAATCTGGCCTTCTTTACTTCTAATTTCCTGTGAAATTCGACTTGTGTATCAAATAAATGTATAATGATATTTATTTATAGCATTTATGTCACTTACTTTTAAAATTAGGGCCGACCTGACACTTTCTTATTTTGTAATTATTTTCTTTAATTATCTTCAAGGCCTACATGTTCTTTCTTGTTCAAGTCACTTTGTCATTTTCGAAAATTCATTTATCCTCAACCATGAGGATCCACGTGATGTGCCACATACCACCGAAAACAACATGATGTATACTATCCATCCATGGGTGTTGTATCTGCGTGTTCCTTGTCCTTCATGTCTAAATACCTTCATCAATCTTGCAGTACAAAACCCATGACTAGGGTTGACATCAATGAAAACAACCAGTCTTCCAACATCATTCTGCAAGTAATGACATTTCAAATTCATTCTGCATATCCTTTACAAATTTATGGCTTAACCTGTCATCATCACTACCAAAAATAATATCATCAACATAAACTTCAATTAATAAAATATTACCTTGACTTACCTTGATGTGGAGGTTGTTGTCTGCACTTCATTTTCTAAACCTTGTCTGTTGTAGATATTTATCCAGTCTAGATTACCATGCTCTAGGAGCTTGTTTTAGACCATACAAGGCCTTCTTTAATTTGCACACATAGTATGCATTCTATGACAACTGAAATACTTATGGTTGTTTAATGTAGACTTATTCTTCAAGTTCCCCATTTAGAAGATATGATTTTACGTCCATTTGATACACTTTAATATTTTGGAGAATGCATAAGCTAAAAGCAATCATATTGATTCCATTTTGGCAACTGGGGAAAATGTCTCTTCAAAGTCAACTCCTTCAACCTATGCATATCCTTTACAAAACAATCTTGGTTTCCTCCTTGTAACCTGTCCATATTCGTTCAATTTATTCTTGTATACCCACTTTGCTTCAATCACATTCTTATCCTTTGGTCTTGGAACCAATTCCCAAGTGTCATTTTTCTCTATTTGATCCAATTATTCATCCATGGCCTTGTTCCAAAATTCATGCTTGCTAGCCTCTTCAAAATAGGTTGGTTCAATCATAGATGTGAATGCTAGGTGTGTTTGTTTTGGTGAACAGATTCATCTTCTAGTCTCAACTCCTGCGTCTTTGTTTTTGATAATAAGATTTGAAGGATGATTCTTATGTACTCGTCTTCTAGGTGTCTTTGGAGGCACTTGCTGCAATTTCTCTTCTGCTTCTATCGGATTCTCTTCATCTACTCTTCTACTTCCTTTTCATCACTTGCTTCTTTTTCAAAAAGTTGTTCCATTGATTTTTTTTCTTCTTCCTTTGATTTTGGTCTGCCTATTTCATCAATTGTTACGTTGATTCTTTATACAACTTTGTTCAATCTCAGATTGTAACATTTGTATGCTTTCCTTTTACTTGAGTAACCAACAAGTACTCCTTTGTTCACACGAGAGTCAAACTTTCCCATTTTTCCATCTTCTCTTTTGATGTAGCATTTTCTTCCAAAAACTATGAAGTGCTTCACATTTGTTGGTATTCCTTTCCATAGCTCGTAGGGAATTTTGTCAGTGTTGTTTCTGAGCATTACTCTGTTTTGAATGTGAACTATTGTATGCACTGCATGTGTCCAAAATATATCTGTCAATTTGGAATCCATTAGCATTGTTCGAGCCATTTCCTATACTGTCATGTTCTTTCTTTCAACAACTCCATTCTATTGAGGTATCCTAGCAACGAGCAATTTCCTTTTTATTCCATGACTATTGCAGTAGTCCATAAATTCCTTTGAAGTGAACTCTCCTCCATTATCAGATATCAAGCATTTTATTCTTGAATCCATTTCATTTTCAATCATTTCCTTGTAGAGCTTGAAGTTTTGAAAATATTCTGACTTATTCTTGAGAAATAAAACTACAATCATTCTTGTATAATCATCAACTAATAACATAAAGTATTTCTCACCTTTTAAACCCTTTGTTGTAGTTGGTCCAACTAGATCAATATGCAGAATTTCCAGTGGTCTTGTCATTGAATATTCCTTTGATTTGAACCCGGTCTTTGTTTTCTTTCATTATTGACAATGCTTGCATAAAGTGTTGGCTAGTTTCATGATCCAGGGCATTTCTCTGGCTGCTTCTCTTCTGCTAACTTTGACAAGGTTATCAAAATGAATGGAACCCATTCTTCTATTCCATAGCCAAATTTCATATTCATTTCCTAGAAAACACTTTTCATTTCCAATTTCACTTAATACATATATGTTGCTTGAAGTTCTCGCAGCTGTAGAAATCAATTTTCCTGAACCTTCTTTTCTTATCTCACATTTTTGTTAATCAAAAGTAACTTTATGAACTTGGTCACACATTTGACTCACACCTAGAAGATTATGTTTCATATCTTTTACTAGTATAACATTTTTTGCCTTGGTATTCTTGTTCCCAATTATGATTGTGCCTTTTCCAATGATTTTAGTTGAATCATCATTTCCAAAGGAAACTAATCCCTCTCTTTCCTTTTGTAATGTAAGAAATCTATCTCTATCACCTGTCATATGTTTTGAACAACCACTTTCAACATAACAACCACGTTTTTTCTTCTTATCTTGTAGAGTGAGTGTGCATTCTTCATTGTTATATTGATCTTGTTTTCTTATCCATGTCCTTTTCTGAGGTTCTTTTCTATGACTGTTGTTATTCTATTGTGGTTCTCTAGGAGGGACTATCATTTTGCAATCTTTGGCCATGTGTCCAACATTGTTACATTTGTAACATTCCACTTCAGTTCTCAAAGTTTTAAACCTGTTGTAACTTCTTCTCTGTGTTTCACTAGGCCTTCTTGGATAACCCCTTTGTGTATGACTTTCAAAGTTGTTTTTGTTCCTCTTCTTATCTCTGCAATTCATATATTTATGTCCAAAATTATTACATGCATAACATAAAACAAAAAACATAGTTTGATACTTGAGAGTTGAATATCTTACGAAAGGAGGTACTCTTATAAATTCTTCTTCTTCCTGAGGCCTATTTGACGGTTGTTGATTTCAAAATCTAAATATTCTCGGTGGAGGAGTGCCCCTGTAATATTCCCTATAGATCTTCCTATCCCCCTTGATTGTTTCTACATAGCTTTTTCGATATGTTCCTTTCTCTATTGTTTTGGATATTGATCCTTTTTCTCCCTGATTGTATCCAAGTCCAGACTTTTCATGATGAGATTTTTTACTATTGATAATTTCATCCAAAAATTTTGAGTCCTTCGACATATTTTTATTTTGAATCTCCTTTCTTAATGTGACAATCTCTACTTCCAAATTTCCAATGATCTTGTCTTTCTCTTCTAGTTGTTCTTTGAGTGCTTCTTCAATTATTTTATCTTCTTCTATTTGAACCTTCAAATTTGTGATCATTTGTTCTAGTTCTTGAGTGTCTTGTTTCTTGTCTAGTTCTGCTTGTAGTTTCTTGCTTTTCTTCTTTTCTCTTCTGATAACTTCTATGACACACATTAATTATTATCGGTAGTCAACTCATGCCTCTTCAATTTGTTGTTCGGCTTCTTCATATTCTTCTTCGGCTTCTTCATATTCTTCATCAGAGTCTTCTTTATCAAAGTCTTCTACTGCCGTGAATAGAATTCTTTCTGTCTCAATGTCATTGAATTCATCTTCATCTGATGATCAGATGTCTTCTTTGGTGGATAGTATTTTCTTGAAAACTTTATTTGTGGTTTTTTTTCCTTTATATGTTTGTTTTCCTTTTGGGTAACCTTCATCATTTCTCTTTTTATTATACGGACATTTGTTAGCAAAATGACCAATACCATCACAATTAAAACAAATTAAAGGAAGCTTACTTCTATACCTACTGTCGGTTCCCTTGTTTAGTCTTTTGACAAAGTTGGCCACTTCTTCATCATCTTCCAAGACGTCACTGTTGTTGCTATGTTCTTCATTTTTCCTTCCCTTTTGATTTGAATTTTTGGATTCTTTGAAGGTTGCTTCTTTTATATATCGATTTTCCTATTCAGTTCTCATTTCATATGCTATGAATATTCCATGTAACTCGTCCATGCCTTTTGAGTTTAGATCTGATATTTCTTCTAGTGATGATATCTTAGGGTCAAATCTCATAGCAAGATATATTAGTACTTTTTGAACAATTACAGATTCTTTGATTTCTTCTCCCAATCCTATGATTTCATTTACTGTTTCATCAACTCATAAAAGGTAAGCTACAATATTCTTACATATTTTGAAGTTTGTCCCAAATCTCTTTAGCGGATTTAAAATGTGCAAATTTGGTGAATACGGTTTCACTAAGACCATTCAGAATTGCATTTTTGTATTTGGAATTATTCTGACCAAGTTTCACTGCTTTTTCATTTGTTGGCGGAACTGTTGGTGCTCTATATCCATCTACAATTGATTGCTAAATTTCAAATCCATGTTCCTGTATATATGTTTTCATCCTTATGCTCCAAAATGCATACTTCTGTCCATTGAACTTTGGTATTCCATTTTTATATAAGTTGTTTCTCTCCATGATCTACCTTTTAGTGGTTAAATTAATTTCTGAAGGAACCTTCTCTGATACCAATTGTTGGATTACTAAGAAGGGGGGTGAATCGGTAATAGATCAATTTAATCCTTTTTAACCATATAATCCAAGTGTTATGTCAATTTAGCATTATCATGCAATAACTACATAGTAAATAAGCAATGAAAAAATGAACAATCATACACATACATAGTACACCAGTGTTTTATGTGGAAACCTAAAGCAGGAGAAAACCACAAAATGTTTTTTCTTATATGTCTTGAAGAATTACATTCATTGGAAGCACCAACTTCCTTTGTTTTCCAACTACAACTTCAAGGAGGCTCCAACTCCCTTGTTTCTTAGGCTACAACCTGAAGGAAGCTCCAACTCCCGTATTCTCTGGCTACAACCCCCTCTGTTCTCCAAATACAACTAGAAGGTGGCTACAACCACCTATCATTGCCCCGTCCAACCACCCTGAAGTATAAGTAGAATGATGGAACCACTATCACACTATCATTGTGAGATATACCGTTGTAAACCTATACCAATAAACATGAACCATGCATCAGCCATGCATCAACCTATACCTCAACCTGTACCATAAACAAGTGCATAAACCATGCACCAACTTGTACCAAAAAACATGTAATCAACCTGTACCATAAACAAGTGCATCCAACCATGCACCAAGTATGTACCAATCATGTTAAGCCCTAATATTGTCTCATTACCCCTTAATTGGGGCATATTATATTATTAATGTTATTTTATTTATGTCGGCTTTAGGCCATTAGTTGTAATTATACCTCCTAGTCTCCTATATATATGAAGGAGACATTTTCATTTTGAATCATCTTGTACTTGAACATTTAAGTGGGGTAAAAGGAGGTTTCCCCCTCGAAGAGGATTATTATCTAAAATTGTCTCCTTTTCAAGGTGTTGAGTACTTTTTCTAAGGTTTTTCTATGCTATATTGGTATTTGGTCCCTAGCATATGGTATCAGAGCTAAAGGTCTTGGGGTTTTGCTGCTACATCTGAGACACCTTGGCATTTTCACTATAAATTGTTTTCTACAACATTTCAGAAGAAATGGATTGAAGCGTATTTATTAGACGGGTCAAGGTATGTTGGGTTCAAAATTCAGCTCCTGAGACCTTATAATTTTGGAGATAGAGCATGTACAAGATAGGGTTCTGGAATCATCCTGAAATGAGTCATTGCGGCATTTTTTCTATAAACGATTTTCTGTAATGTTTCAGACCCTGAAATTTGGAGGCTATTTATAGAAATTAGTAAGGTATCTATGGTAAAAATTTCATCTTTTGGGTCATCTTAAATTTGTAGATACACCCTGTGTAAGATAGGGTATCTGACTAGTCCTATTGACTAGTCTCAAGAAGGTGTTCCAGGTAAAACAATCATAACTTATTCCTAGAGTTTACAAATTTAGTGGGACTGATTTCATTGGATCGTGGACAGTCTGTAGTATTTCTGGTGCAAGTTTCAGAATTTTATATTAATTATTTTGTGCGAGGCGTGCTATACAAGTGAGATCTCCTGGAAAGGACAAAAATCAACAAGTTGTGGGGAAGTTACCATAAATTCCACTTGACACATCCAATTTTTATAAAACATGTGGCATTGCAGAGAAGAAATATAAGAGAACTACATAAAATAAAGTTTCATACCAAGAAGGGCTGAAACTTGGGAGATACAACAGAAGAAATATTGTCTAG
>ML788455.1:351034-372229 GCA_009831015.1 Picea engelmannii
CACCAAATCCGAGCTCAATCCTCATGGTGGGCTGGTCAAAGACCTAATTGAGCCCTAAAGAGCCCCTTTTCACATTCCAAAGAGGTCACATAATAACCCAATGCTAGGCTATAAAAAGCCATGAATAACCACCATTTTCTCAACGAATTCTTTGTATTGTTATGCTGCTGAGATTGCTAAGGACTCATTCTTTGGCAATAAACATCACAAGCTGCATTTCATAGAGCTATTCACCCCTCTCTTGAGTGAATAAGATTGGAGTTCTTTCACCCACGTTTTCATCTTTTCATTGTAAGGAGAGCAAGCTTTGAGGGCCTCAAGAGCCTTCCATTNGAGAAAGAAGGGACCCAAGTCCCCTTTCTTCATTGTGCCTTTGGATTTCATCAATAGATCAGCTTATACATTGGTGATATTGGTCCATTTGTCTCTATTTTTCATTTTTCCATATGCTCATAGTTTTAATTTGTTTTAGTTTGATTTTTGTTTATAACTTTGTTGTTTCTCTTTCTAACCTTTTACTTTATAGCTTCCATGCCTAGCAGATCCCAACTGGGCATGTAAGAACTCATTATTTGCTCACCAAGTGACGAATTGGGTGCAAAAAAAAATTAAGACCCCAAGTCTTTTACAACCATTATCCATCCAAAGTTAGTGTTGGGAGGAGGTTTCCATGGATTTCATCATAGGGTTACCGAAGTCTGAAGGAAAGAGTGTCATCATGGTGATTGTTGATAGACTAACCAAGTATGCACACTTTTGTGCACTCTCTCATCCCTTCAAAGCTAGTACAGTTGCCACTGCATTCATAGAGACAGTTCAAAAGCTACATGGCATCCCAAATATTATTGTAAGTGAGAGAGATCCCATCTTCACTAGACATTTTTGGACATAATTATTTTTTTGTTTGGGTACTCAATTGGCTCATAGCTCATCCTATCATCCTCAATCTGATGGACAAAACGAGACAGTGAACAAATGTCTGGAAGGCTACCTTCATTTCTTTGTCTTTGATAAACAAACACAATGGTTCAAATGGTTACCCTTGGCAGAATGGTGGTATAGCACTTCCTTTCATACTACAATTAAAATGACACCATTTAAGGAACTTTATGTATACCACCCTCCTTCCATCACTTCTTCTCTAAAAGAAAAATCTAAGGTTCAAGCAGTGGAAGATCACATAGAGAATCAACAACAAGTTCTCCAAATCTTAAAGGACAACTTGACCATGGCACAAAATCGCATCAAACAACAAGCATATCAACATCGTAGTGAAAGAAATTTTGAAGTAGGGGATTGGGTGTTTTTAAGACTACAACCATACAAATAGATGTCCTTCAAGCAAGCCAAGAAGGATAATAAATTATCACCAAAGTACTATGGCCCTTATAAGGTGTTGCAAAAGATTGGTACCATGGCATACAAATTAGAGCTTCCTGCATCTTCACAAGTACATCCAGTTTTCCATGTTTCATGCTTAAAGAGTGTTATAGTCTACAAGATCCCGGTTCAAACTATATTGCCAGAACTTGATGAGAAAGGAAAAATCATATTGGAACTTGAAGCCATCACTGACATAAGAATTCACTAGCTGAGGAATAGATCCATTTCAGAGTATCTCATTAAATGGAGGAAACTACCAGCTGAAGATTCCACTTGTGAAGATGAGTCTTTTATACAGGAGCATCCAGAGCTACTCAAGCGTTGTGGACAATACTTATCTCAAGGGGAGGGGCATGTTAAGCCCTAATATTGGCTCATTACCCCTTAATTGGGGCATATTATATTAGTAATGTTATTTTATTTATGTCGGCTTTAGGCCATTAGTTTTAATTATACCTCCAAGTTTCCTATATATACCAAGGAGACATTTTCATTTTGAATCATCTTGTACTTGAACATTTAAGTGGGGTTAAAGGAGGTTGCCCCCTCGAAGAGGCTTATTATCTGAAATTATCTCTTTTTCAAGGTGTTGAGTACTTTTTCTGAGGTTTTTCTATGCTATATTGGTATTTGGTCCCTAACAAATCATGTGCCAACTACTCATCAACTATGACGTTTTTACCCAAAACACATCTTTTAGACTAGTTTCAGGACTAGCCACAAACCCTATTTTCCATGGAGTGTAACTCCAAAAATACAATGACCCACAAGTTGAATTTTTTACCACATATACTTGGATATGTTTCCTTAATGGAGTATCAATCTCACAGTATGAAATTCTAGAAAAACATTTATTGCGAAAATGGTGATATGACTTGTAAATAACATACCTTCGAAAGCATCATCAAAAGAATTTATCCTCCCTTGAATTCCAACCCTCTTTTCTTCACCTTCCCTCTGAAATTCGACTTAGATATCCTTTGGTTACCTTAGTCACCTATAGATATTCAATATTCTCAAGTGTGATGTAAAATGAGAGATCCTTTCCTCTTATTTATACTCTTCAACTTCTAGGTCACTTAACCCATTTATAGGTCACTTAACCTATTTTCCTCATTTTTAGGGTTAACCACTTTCCATAATTAGAAAGTTATCCATTACTTTATCATTTAAATATTCCTCCTTGACTTTGTCACCTCACTTTATCATTTAAATAATCTTCTTTGATTTTGTCACTTCACTTTATTATTTAAATAATCCTTCTTGACTTTGTCACTTTACTTTATCATTTAAATAATAATTTCTTCTTTACAAGATATTTGGCTTCTTTGACCTTTTGGGGCTTCAAGCCAACATATTAGGGTCCTCCAACTTCGTAAGGCCATAACTCTCAAACCGTGAGGAGTTATGTGACGTTCCACATACCACCAGAAATGGCATGAGATGTACTATCCATATAGAATAGTATTACCTTCAAATATATTAAAAATCATACCATTATACATGTAACAATCTTGGGTCCATTACCCAAACCTTTTTTCTACCGGAATTTGCCACCATACTTTCTTCAAGGGTTGACATCACTAACAACCAACCTTAATCAACAGATGCAAGTTTTAATTTTACATCAGTCTTTCTTCAGTTTTGTTTTGGGTTCTACATTAATGTATATACAACGTATCCATGTGTACAAAAATCCCTCTTTTTCGTTGATTTCTTAATCAACACCATAAAAATACTCCCTTGCAGTACTAGATGAGGGGATGTGTGTACTGTTGAACGAATTTTAAAGTAACAAGGAATGGAAATTGTACTAGGACTAGAAATGGGAAACAATGACCTATGAATGGGGCCAATGTTGAATTTTTTTTAAATTGTTTCTGTATGCACTCAAATTTTACATGGATAGACTATTTGCATGCCTTAACGATATGGGAGGGTTTTTGGACTCAAATTCGACCCACACACCCACTTTTTTCCATCATAAATTCATCATATAAACCATAAAACCTATTTTCGTATGTTCTAGTAGATATTTTAATGATTCTTAATTTCATATTTGTATTTGACTCAAGGTACAACTAGCTTGCAAAGTATCAAATTTTAATTTCAAGTTGATAAACCAAATATGAAATGAATCCTAATTAAAATAATAAAGTGTTGGAATTTGTCATTTAAGTGTAGTGTCATGTAGTTATATTTTTAAACATTTAGAGAGTAGTCTCTATAGAACTAGAGCAATATATTGATATTGGATTCTCTTCTAAGTTGATTTTGATCTTTTTAACCTTCAATAAATATTGATATATATGGTGGTGTGAAAAGAAGTAGAATAGGTAGAGGAGAAAATCAAGGATAATAATCAATGATAATTTAGTACCCATCACTTATGCAAACATTTTTTTATGGCAAGAGAGACAAATAATGGAATTCGTCGACAAGAGACAAGGAAAGGATATTGTCGTGAGAGCAACAAATGTAAATACTCTTGCGACGAATTAGCTATAATATCGACGAAAAAAGTCCATCGATAGTATAGTTAATTCATCACAAGAATATTTACATGGGATAAACAAAGGAAATGGATGAGGTGGTTCCAAGTATATCTAATTCATCAAAAGTATCTTGAAATGTACACATGGGATACAATTCGTCACCTTTGTTCATTTGTCTTTCAGGTTCTACATTAATGTATATATAATGTATGTGTGTCATGGTTGTGATGAATAATACCTCTTTTTTGTTGATTTCTTAATCAACAGCATATGAATACTCCCTTGTAGTACTAGATGCGGGCATGTGTGTACTGTGAAATGAATTTTAAAACAAACAAGCAAAGGAAATTGTACTAGGACTAGACATGGGAAAAAATGACCTGTGAATGGGGCCAACTTTGAAATTTTTCAAACTCTTTCTGTATGCACTAAAATTTCACATGGATAGACTATTCACATGCCTTAACAATATGGAAGGGTTTCTGGACTCAAATTTGACTCACACACCCACTTTTTTCCATCATCAATTCATCATGTAAACCATAAACCCTATTTTTCTTTCAAAGTACACAAATTGGTTGACACAAGTTTTAAGTTTGCATCAATCTTTCTTCATTTTTATTTCAGGTTCTACATTAATTTATATATAATGTATATGTGTCATAGTTGTGATGAAAAATCCCTCTTTTTCATCGATTTCTTAATCAAGACCATAAAAATATTCCCTTGTAGTACTATATGTGGGGACGTGTGTACCGTCGAAAATTTTTTAAAAGGAACAACGAACCAAAATTGTACTAAGACTAGACATGGGAAACAATGACCTGTGAATGGGGCCAACTTTGAAATTTTTTCAAAGTGTTTCTGTATGCAGTGAAATTTCACATAGATAGGCTATTCACATGCCTTAATGCTATGGGAGGGTTTCTGGACTCAAATTTGAATCACACACCCACTTGTTCAAATATTAAACTCCATTATCTCATATTGAAGAACTTACTAATGCAATGTAATAAAGTGGAATAATGTGACACTTTCCATTAATGTAATAAATTTCTATCAAGAAGAATTGCAGGGTGATGTCTTTGAAGGATAGTTTCATGCAACCAACAATAATGAGGACAAATGGCCATGTGGAAGGGAACTCTAAATTTAAACCAACTTCTAGTTATGAGAAGAAATTATGAGAATTTAGTATATTTGTTATAGGTTAGAATAAATGTACTTGTAGATATGTTAATGATTCCTAATTTCATATTTGTATTTTACTCAAGGTACTAGCTTGCAAAGTATTATATTTTAATTTCAAGTTGATAAACCAAATATGAAGTGAATCCTAATTAAAACCATGAAGTGTTCGAATTTTTCATTTAAGTGTAGTTTCATGTAGCTATTTTTTAAAACATAGAGATATTAGTCTCTATAGAAGTAGAGAAATATGATATTGGATTCTCTTCTAAGTTGATGTTGATCATTTTAACCTTCAATAAATATTGATATATATGGTGGTGTGAAAATAAGTAGAATGGGTAGAGGAGAAAATCAAGGATAATTTAGTACCCATAACTTCTACAAACATTTTCGTCGGAAAGAGGTACAAAGAAGGGAATTTGTCGGGAGGAGACAAGGAAGGGATATCATCGCAAGAGAAACGAATGTAAATAATCTTGCGATGAATTAGCTATACTATCGACGAAAAATGTTCGTCGATAGTATAGCTAATTTGTCGCAAGAATATTTACATGCAATAAACAAAGGAAATGGATGAGGTGGTTCCAAGTATAGCTAATTCTTAACAAGTATATTCAAATGTACACATGGGATACAATTCGTCGCATTTCTTCATTTTTCTTTCAAGTTCTACATTAATGTATATACAATGTATGTGTGTCATGGTTGTGATGACAAATCTCTCTTTTTCATTGATTTCTTAATCAACACCATAAAAATATTCCCTTGTAGTACTAGATGCGTGGATGTGTGTACTATTGAACCAAACATAAATTGTACTAGGACTAGACATGCACAATAGTGACCTATGAATGGGGTCAATGTTGAAATTTTTTCAAACTGTTTATGTATGCACTGAAATTTGAAATAGATAGACTATTCACATGCCTTAACGATATGGGAGGGTTTTTGGACTCAAATTTGACTCACACACCCACTTTTTTCCATTATCAATTCATCATGTAAACCATAAACCTTGTTTTTCTTTGAAAGTACACAAATTGGTTGACGTAAGTTTTAAGTTTGCATCAACCTTTCTTCATTTCTCTTTAAGGTTCCACATTAATGTATATACAATGTATGTGTGTCATAGTTGTGATGAAAAATCCCTCTTTTTTGCTAATTTCTTAATCAACACCATAAAAATACTCCCTTGTAGTACTAGATGTGAGGACGTGTGTACTTTTGAATGAATTTGAAAAGGAGCAAGGAATGTAAGTTGTACTAGGACTAGACATGGGTGACAATGACCTATGAATGGGGCCAATGTTGAAATTTTTTCAAACTGTTTCTGCATGCATTGAAATTTTATATGGATAGACTATTCACATGCCTTAACGATATGGGAGGGTTTTCTAGACTCAAATTGGACTCACACACCCACTTTTGTTCATCATCAATTCATCATGTAAACCATAAACCCTATTTTTCTTTCAAAGTACACAAATTTGTTGACGCAAGTTTTAAGTTTGCATCAATATTTATTCATTTTTCTTTCAGGTTCTAGATTAATGTATATGCAATGTATGTGTGTCATAGTTGTGATGAATAATAAATCATTTTCATTGATTTCTTAATTAACACCATAAAAATAATCCCTTGTCGTATTAGATGTGGGAACGTGTGTACTGTCGAACAAATTTTAAAAGGAACAAGGAACAAAAATTGTACTAGGACTAGACACGGGCAAGAGTGACTTGTGAATGGGGCTAACGTTGAAATGTTTTCAAACTGTTTCTGTATGCACTGAAATTTGACATAGATAGACTATTTGCATGACTTAACAATATGGGAGGGTTTGTGGACTCAAATTTGACTCATACACCCACTCTTTTCCATCACCAGTTCATCATGTAAACGATAAACCCTATTTTTATTTCAAAGTACACAAATTGGTTGACACATGTTTTAAGTTTGCATTAGTGTTTCTTTATTTTTCTTTCAGGTTCTACATTAATGAATATACAATGTATTTGTGTCATATTTGTGATGAAAAATCCCTCTTTTTCATTTATTGCTTAATCAACGCCATAAAAATACTCCCTTACAGTAGTAGATGCGGGAAATGTGTATTGTTGAATGAATTTTAAAAGGAACAAGGAATGGAAATTGTACTAGGACTAGACATGGGTAACAATGACCTTTGAATGGGGTCAACGTTGAAATTTTTCAAATTGTTTCTATATGCACTGAAATTTGACATCGATAGACAATACACATGCCTTAATGATATGGAAGGCTTTTTGGGCTCAAATTTGACTCACACACCCACTTTTTTCCATCATCAATTCATCATATAAACCATAAACCTTATTTTCCATATGTTGTAGTGGATATTTTTGTAATATCCCTAGGCCAAACCCAACTGTAATGTAAATGAAAATGTACTTAAGATGGTGAGCTATTTGATACCATTTTTTTTTGTATGCACATTTCATGGCATAGTGAGCGCATGTATTGCACAGTAAAATGAGGAAGTGTGCACATTCCAGGATATTGTGTGCAATAACATAAGTGCGCTTGATTTTGAGGCCAGGTATCCTTTTGTGTATATGCTCCATTTTATAGGCTGGTGAGCCAGTTATTATAAGCTAGGAAGCTTATGTTTTGATTAGGCCAGAGATTCTAGATGTTAAAGGCCAGTTGGCCTATTTTTGTATATGTCTCATAATTAATATAAAATACATTGCAGTACGCAGACCGACCACGATAAAAGAGATGGGGGACTGAACTCCACTGGTTAGGGAAAGGGAGGGGCCTAAAAGTTAAACAAAAGGGATAAGATAGGGAGCTTAAGCCAAAAAAGAATATTATATTGATATTTCTTAAATCATAAAGTATAAATAATTATTTTATCCTAAGTTCTAAATTTGGGGACAAGTGGGACCAAAGTAGCTCCTAACATGACAAGTGTCAAGTTGAATACATGCATACATATTGTTGGGACTTAGTTCATTTTGCCATATTTTCCATCATTCTCCCCATCATTCCATCCATCATTCAGTGATCCAGTCAATCATCCATGACCATGCACACACCCATTGAGATATCCTTTGTATCTTCATGACTGTACCTAAACCTGTATCCATAGCCATTTTGTGTTGGTGTATATGGTTATATTGGGAGTTGAACTAAAAAAGCGAGTTTTTAGGCCCATGGGATATTGAAGAGGTGGGTTTTCAGGCCCGTGAGAAATTCTCTGGGTGAGATAATTGTTGGGAATTGATTTCCCGAAGTGCTAAACTACAACTACAGTGCTCTAAGACTTCCTGTCTGGCCTATTGTTGAAGCCTAGAAAGGAAGTGGGGCAGTCGAAGGACTGTTGAATAGAGAAGGAGCACACTTCTTGGGTGGGATAGGCATGTGGGCAATGAGGGATTGTAGGTTGTTAGTTTGAGTTGGCACCTGAGACAAAGTCTTTCCTATTGTCTATGAGCCTTTAGCCTGGTTCAGAATCCCTTTACCCGGGTGGAGTTTAGTCCCAACTCGGGGGTGACTCACTATTGAGAGTGATGAACAGTGTGGTCTAAGGCTGGGAAGTTCGTGGAAGTTATGCACGTATTTGGTGACATTCTTACCAAAATAAGTGTCAATTGTGTGATAAATTTACATGATGCATTGTTATTTACATGCTTATTTATGGGTTATCATATGTGTGGTTATAATTGTGTTTATTTTGATGGGTATTGCCTATATATGCTACATGTATACGTTTACTATTATTTCAGTGTGAATCTGTGTATTTACAAATGTATTTGTATGTTTACATTTTATATATAATACTTCTGCAAGAGTTCTGTGTGTATATATTTTAATTGCATGCAGTTCAAAAAATTTATGTGGCATAGCTCAGTTGGATACTAGGTATGTTACAGTATGTTCCGTAGAGAAAACATAACGCGTTCTTTAGCGTAGCGTGGCCCGACTTGGGTGGTCAGGGACGTTACAACATGGTATCAGAGCTTTAGTTTTCAACACTGAGCCTGGATGGACCGAGCAAGTTGAGTTGAAGTGAGATGTCACAGAGGATTTATTTCAAAGTGGCCAAATTTTGAGTTACAGAGAATCCATGGTAAAAAGTAACAACAATTGTGCAGAATTGGGAAAAGCCCCAATTTCTATTGTTAAATTCATGTGAAAATTGATAAATTCTACCAAGTGGTGAGATATTATTGTTTTAATTTATGTTCTAGAAAATTCAGACCTAGAATTGATCAAATTTGAAATTACAGAGAAGCCATATCAGTTGGAGAGAGATTAGTAATTAAAATTCTCAATTTGTGACTTGATTTTGGATAAATTCATTCCAGAAATGTCAACCACAATGATTTTTTGTTTCATAAGTTGAACTAGTGTTATTGGGGTGAAATGGAACAAATTTCATAATTTCAGAATGTCGATGGTAAATTGGGGAAAAAGTTAAGCCAAAAGCCCCAATTTCTGCAATGGAATTCACGAGGAATTGATGCACATAAAAATGAATGTGCACAGGTGGGCGCACTAAAAATGCATGATGCACAGTGAAAACCTTGTGATAGGTAAAATTCGACACGGCCCAGTAAGATATTGTTATGCTAGTGCGTGCACCAAATTTTGGTGCCGCGCAGAAAAATGTTAGTGTGCGGGTGTGTGCACTAAATTTTGGTGTCGCATAGAAAAAAAATTTAGTGTTTAGGTGTGTGTGCTAAATATCGGCACCACGCCGAAAAATGTTGGTGTACAGGAGCATGCACTAAATTTATCATTGTGCAGTGTGCACACACATAATAATGACACACATGGTGTGCGTAGTTTTGGCAGAGCGTAGAGGAGTTTTGTTGGTGCGCGCACAATGTGGGTATATGTTGTCGTGCGACAATTTAGTTAGTGGTGCACGCAAAGTTTTGTTGCACGGTGGATACAGACTAAACTATGGCATGTTGTAGTGCATAGAGTACAATGTGCGTAGAATATTAGCGCGTGATACAAAAAAAATATGCGCACAATAGGTAATAGTGCAAGAACCAAAACTGTGTGCAGTAAATATTGGCGCGCGACACAAAAGTAGTGCGCAATTATTGGCGCGAAAAATAATTAATGCACAGTGGTTATAGGTGCGCGAAGCATGATTTACCTTGTGATGTTAATTCACATGGTAAATATGGGTGTACAGAGTGTGAAGTCGTTTGGAGGGAGAACAATAGCAGAAAACCAGTGATTTTCTGCGACATTTTATATCATTTGAACATCATCTTTTTGCAATGCGTTTTTGAGGCCCTTAAGAGCATTTTTAGCAACGCAAAAACCATGAGAACAGAGTGTTTGAAGGCACACTATGTCTCTACAGCTCAAATAATAGATCTTAGAGAGAGATTTTTAATGGTGTAAACCATAGGTCAAACGAAGCTTTTATGAGAAAGTTACAACACAAACAGTGAAGGGTAAATTTTAAGACCCATCTAACTTCAAAGAGCCATAAGATTCTGCTCCAAAATCAGATTCAGGCACAGGAGAAATAAATGGAAATCTATTGAGACATAGAAGACATTCCAAGAGCTGAATTAAATTTTTGGGCATGTTAAAAGTGTTTAATATGGAAAAGAAGATACCTGTAGCATACCAGTTACAATATGGTATTTTAGTCTAGAATTTTAGCAGGCTGTAACTAGCATCCTAGAACCCAAAAAGAGCCGAAACTTGGTCAGAGTGTCAATAATATGTATATGAGGAAAACCAATTGATTTCCTATGAAAATTCCAATGGAGTAGGTGCAAAAATGCATATTTACAACGTAGAGTTACGCCAAATTGAAAAATGAACAACAAAATTAATGGGCAATTTTTAAATAGCCATAATTTTCTGCTCAAGACTCAGAATTGAGCATGTGAAAAGGCGTTGAAAAGGTATTGGATAGGAGAATCTAAATATCCACCTAGAAAATTGATCCGAGCATTCAAATTTTTAGGAAATCAGAAGAAATAATTCTGATATATATAATTGAACCAGAATGGTTCATATTTTCATGAAATTGTTGAAGCAGTTTGCCTGGCAAAGTTTTGTTGGATGCACATTTTGCAGAGTTAACAAAAACTAGATCACATCAAGATCAACTCAGATTCTAGAGCAATGGAGGAGGCACAAGGTACTTACATTTAGGAGGATGAGATCATAGGGATGGATGTCCATTTGGGCATTGAAAGAACAAAATCCAATGGACATGGAGAAGGAAGGGATGAAAACATGAATATGCCAGAGACCATTAAAAATTTGCAGAAGGATGTCCAAATACATAATGATGATAATGAAAGGATTATGAAAGAAAAGGAGAAGTAGGATGACTTCAATATAAAGTTATTGCAAAGATTGAATAGAATAGAAAATAAATTGGACAAGGAGAGTGGTTCAAGCAAACATGGAAGTCACGGGCCTCCTAATGAGAAAAGAAGAACCAGAAGTGTTAGCAAGAATCAACACCACTCCCTGAGGCATTATAATAAGATATCACAAAACAACTCAAGTCTATCCCCTATTAGGAAGCACAAGATTTCGGGAGTTGATGAACTGCGAGGAGAAATGAACAAAATCAAACCTCCTACATTTGATGGCGAGCACAAGAAGGATGAGGATGCATAAACATGGTTCATGGGCATGCAAAAGTATTTTCAATTGCATAATTATTCTTCTCATGCAGAAGTTAGAATTTCCATCTATCAACTCAAGGGAAAGTCATGCATTTGGTGGGATAAACTTGTGAAGGTGCAACACATTAAAGATAAAAGTGTTACTTGGAGGGAATTCAAGAAGTATTTTGAGAAGAAATACTTGACTAAAAGATACTATGAAAAGAAAATGAAATATTTCTTTGAACTCAAGCTTGGAAGTATGACAATAAATGAATATGAGAGAAGGATTTTAGAAATGCTGAAGTATGTCTCTTTCATCAAGGATGAGACAGTTGAGATTCAAAGGTATTTGAGTGGATTTCCATCCTTATTCAGTGAAAAAATACAATATGATGATCCCAAGACATTGGAGGAGACCATAAGGCGAGCTAAATGCCTATATGATCAACAAAAATCAAGGCCAAATTTCCAAAAAGCTTGAGAAGACAAAAAAAATTCAAGATGGATCAGAGGAAGAAGGGAACTAAGAAACCATTCTTTAGAAATAATACCCAGGGCCAACCAACTTCTAGAGAACCTAGAATAATTGAAGCATGAGGTCAGAGGCCAAGGAAGCCACCTATTCAATGTTGGGGTTGTAAATGAGATCACATGTTCAGAGATTTTCCTCATAGATGTGAAAAAGGGAGGACTAGTCACAATTTACAACAAGATGAAAAAGTGGAGGACATGGGCAGAAATGTGCCAAGGATCTATGCATCCCTAGACAACAATCAAGAAGAGTATGAGTCACATATGATTGAAGTGGAAGGTATGATCAACAACCAAACCATTGTTATTTTAATTGATTCAAGAGCTAGTGATAGTTATATAGATCCTAAGATGGTGTGAAGTTTGCATTTACCAAGAAGCAAACATGGAAAATATTGGTTGTTTCAACTGGATACCAAGGCCAAAAGAAAAGTTAATGAGATGGTTAAGTCATGTCTTATGAACATGCATGGATTGAACACCAAGGCATATTTGAACAACCTGCCTTTAGGTTCCCATGTCTGTCTAATTGGGATGGATTGGTTGGACCAACATCATGCCATCCTAGACTATCATAACAAGGAATTTACTTGCTTGGATGAGGAAGGAAACTTAAGGAAAGTGGAGGGAATTCCTAGGGAAGTAACCATCAGAGAAATTTCAGCATTGTAGCTGAAGAAATGTTACAGGAAAGGATGTCAAATGTTTGGAGCTCATATGGAGGACACACCTAAAGATAAGGAGCCAAATTTGGAAGATTATGCAGTCGTAAAAGAGTTTGAAGATGTGTTCAGGGAGGTACAAGGACTACCCCCAAAGAGAGATATTGATTTCTCTATAAATTTAATGCCTGGAGCAGCTCCAGTGTCAAAGAATCCTTACAGAATGAGTACACCAGAGTTGAAGGAGTTGCAAATGCAACTTGAAAAACTTCTGAAGAAGGGGCATATATGCCCAAGTGTGTCACCTTATGGTGCTCCAGTCTTGTTCATGAAGAAGAAATATGGTACATTAAGATTGTGCATTGATTTTAGACAATTGAATAAAGTGACTATTAAGAACAAGTATCCTCTACCAAGGATTGATGATATTTTTGATCAATTGAGATATTTTCAAACATAGATCCCAGGTTAGGATACCATCAAGTAAGGATTAAAGAGGAATATATCAACAAGACTACCTTCAGGACAAGGTATGGTAATTATGAGTTCACAGTAGTGCCATTTGGGTTGTCAAATGCACCAGTTGTTTTCATGTGCTTAATGAATGGTGTTTTCTGAGAATATTTAGACAAGTTTGTCAATGTATTTTTGGATGACGTTCTTATATGTTCTAAGTTAGAGGAAGAGCGTGAACATAATTTGAGGATGGTGTTTCAAGTATTAATGGAGCATCAGTTGTATGCCAAATTGAGAAAGTGCTAATTTTATCAAAAGCAAATTCATTATTTGGGGAATATCATTTCAAAGGATGGTATAGAAGTGGATCCTGAGAAGATAGAATCCATTAGAAAATGGTTAGTGCCAAAGAATGTGATAGAATTCAGATCATTCATGGGCCTTGCAAGATACTATAGGACATTTATTGAAGGATTTTCAAAGATTTCACACCCAATCACTTCCTTACAAAAGAGGGGTGTGAAGTTTCAGTGGACATTGGATTGTGAAAGGAGTTTCCAACACTTGAAATGATTATTAACAAGTTCTCCAATACTAAGGATTGCAAACCCAAATGAAAGCTTCATTGTATGCACAAATGCATGTAAAGAGGGACTTGGTGGAGTCCTCAGTCAAAATGGGTTTGTCATATGTTATGAGTCAAAGAATTTAAAGGAACATGAAAGACACTATGCCACTCATGATTTGGAGTTGGCAGCCATAGTGCATGCCTTGAGGAAATGGAGACATTACCTCATGGGGAAAATGTTTGAGCTAAGAACATACCATAATGGTCTGAAATATTTATTTGATCAACCAAATCTAAATGCTAGGCAAAGAAGATGGTTAGAATTTCTAATTGAATATGACTTTGATATAAAACATATCAAGGGGAAAGAGAACAAAGTGGTTGATGCACTCAACAAAAGAGTGCATGAATTGCATGTTAAAACCATTAGCATGTACCGATAAGATTTGAAAGACAGAATTATAGGGGCTACCAAATCAGATTTGCAATACAAGGAATTAGTGGAAAAATTACAACAAGGTAATTTGTAGCAGAAAATTAAAGAATACAAGCTAGATAATGATGAACTTCTCATGTACATGGGCTAAATTTATGTACCAAATTCCCAGGAGTTGAAAAATATAATATTGAGAGAAATGCATAATGTGCCTTATGCTGGGCACCCAGGATATCATAAAATTATTGCAGTTGTCAAGAGCCAATATTATTGGCTAGACATGAAGAAAGAAGTTGTTGATTTTATTGCCAGATGTTGGGAATGTCAAAAGGTAAAGGCTGAGCATAGACACCCAACTTTTTTTCTACAACCATTACCCATTCCTGAGTGGAAATGGGAAGTTGTAACAATGAATTTCATCACCAAACTTCCCAGAACAAACAAGAAACATGATTTTATCCTGGTAGTGGTGGATAATCTTACTAAGGCTGCCCATTTTGTTTCAGTTAAGCTCACTCACAAGGCAACCAAGATTGTTGATGTCTATATGAAAGAAATTGATCGATTACATGGCATACCCAAGACAATTGTGTCTGACAGAGATCCAAAATTTACCTCAAAATTCTGGAAGGGATTATTTAATGGATTTGGAACAAACTTGAATTTTAGTACATCTTATCATGCATAATTAGATGGTCAAATGGAGAGAGTGAATCAAGTGATTGAGGATATGTTAAGGATGTATGTGATGGATAAATCATCAAAATGGGAAGACTACCTACACTTGGTAGATTTTTCTTATAACAATGGGTACCAAGCATCTCTAAAGATGAGACCATTTGAGGCACTTTATGGAAGAAAGTGAAACACACCAGTAAATTGGGATAACCCAACAGACAAAGCAGTGGTTGGGCTAGATTTTCTCAGGGAATGGAGGAGAAAATGATTAAAATAAAACAAAATTTAAATGCTTCCCAAGATAGGAAGAAAATCTATGCTGATAAGGGAAGAACTCACAGGGTATTTAAAGTAGGTGATCATGTATTCTTGAAAGTGAGGGCCAAAAGAAGTTCCCTGAAGTTGGGAAGTTGTTCAAAGTTGGTGGCTTGCATTTGTGGGCCATTTGAAATCCTAGAGAGGATTGGTCTAGTAGCTTATATGATTTCATTGCCTACATATATGTATGTTCATAATGTATTCCATGTATCATTACTCAAGAAACATATACCTGATGCTAATCATGTTATTGATTGGAATGTGATTTAGGTGGAGCAAGAAGATGCTTTTCAAGTGCATCTGGTACGCATTCTGGACTGGAAAATCAAACATCTCTATAATCGATCCATAGGGGTTGTAAAGGTCCAATGGACCTAGTATGGTCCTGAGGAAACTACTTGGGAGCATGAGGATGCAATGCGGGCAGAGTACCTGCATCTTTTTTAGGATTTTTGAAATTTTTTTGTATATGGGTACATGATGCATTGAGGATAGTGAATAAATAAGGGGAGGGGATTGTAATATTCCTAGGCCGAACCCAACTATAATGTAAATGAAAATGTACTTAAGTTGGTGAGCTATTTGATACCATTTGTTTTGTATGCACATTTCATGGCATAGTGCACGCATGTACTGCGCAGTAAAATGAGGAACTGTGCACATTCCAGGATATCACGTGCAACAACATAAGTGCGGATGATTTTGAGGCCAGGTAGCCTTTTGTGTATATGTGTCTTTTTATAGGCTGGTGAGCCAGTTATTATAAGCTAGGATGCCTATGTTTTTATTAGGACAGAGAGCCTAAATGTTAAAGGCCAGTGCACCTATTTTTGTATATGTTTCATAATTAATATAAAATACATCGTTGCGCACAGATTGACCACACTAAAAGAGATGGGGGACTAAACTCCATTGGTTAGGGAAAGGGAGGGGCCTAAAATTTAATAAAAGGGTCTAATATAGGGAGCTTAAGCCAAAAAGGAATATTATATTAATATTTCTTAAATCATAAAGTATGGATAATTATTTTATCCTAAGTTCTAAATTTCGGGACAAGTGGAACCAAATTAGCTCCTAACATTACAAGTGTGAAGTTGGGGACATGCATACATATTGTTGGGACTTTGTTCATTTTTCCATCTTTTCCATCATTCTCCCCATCATTCCATCCATCATTCAGTGATCCAGTCAATCATCCATGACCATGCACACACCCATTGAGATATCCTTTGTATCTTCATGATTGTACCTGAACTTGTATCGATAGCCATTTTTTGTTGGTGTGTATGGTTAGCTTGGGAGAAGGACTGAAGAAGCGGGTTGTAAGGCACATGGGATGTTGAAGAGGCAGGTTGTTAGTCCTGTGAGAAATTCTCCGGGTGAGATAATTGATGGGAATTGATTTCCTAAAGTGATAACCTATAGCTATAGTTCTCTGAGACTTCCTGTCTGACCTGTTGTTGAAGCCTAGAAAGGAAGTGGGGCAGCTGAATGACTGTTGAGCATAGAAGGGGCACACATCCTGGGTGGGACAGGCATGTGGGGAATGAGGGACTGTAGGTTGTTATCTTGATTTGGCACCTGATAAGATGTCTTTTCTATTGTCTATGAGCCTTTATCCTGGTTAGGAATCCCTTTACCCAGGTGGAGTTTAGTCCCATCTCGCGGGTGACTCGTTGTTGAGAGTGATGAAGAGTGTGGTCTAAGGTTGGGAGGTTTGTGGAAGGTCTGGACGTAGTTGGTGACATTATTACCAAGATAAGTGTCAATTGTGTGATAAATTTACATGCTGCATTGTTATTTATGTGCTTATTTTATGGGTTATCACAAGTGTGGTTATAACTATGTTTATTTTTATGGGTATTGCTTGTATATGTTGCATGTATACATTTACTATTATTTTTGTGTGAATCCCTATATTTACAAATGTATTTATATGTTTATGTTATATATATAATGCTTCTGCAAGAGTTCTGTGTGTATATGTTTTAATTGCATGCAGTTGGAAAAATTTATGTGGCATAGCTCAGTTGGATACTGGGTATGTTACAATATGTTCTTCAGAGATAACATAAATCATTCTCTGGCGTAGTGTGGCTCGAGATGCATAGCCGGGGAAGTTACAATTTTAATGATTTCTAATTTCATATTTGTATTTGACTCAAGGTACAACTAGCTTGCAAAGTATCAAATTTTATTTTCAAGTTGATAAAACAAATATGAAATGAATCCTAATTAAAACCATCAAGTGCTGGAATTTTTCATTTAAGTGTAGTATCATGTAGTTATCTTTTAAAATAGAGAGAGAGTAGTCTCTATAAAAATACAAAAATATATTGATATTGGATTCTCTTCTAAGATGATGTTGATCTTTTTAACCTTCAAGAAATAATGATATATATGGTGATGTGAAAAGAAGTAGAATAGGTAGAGGAGAACATCAAGGATAATTTAGTACCCATCACTTATGAAAACATTTTCATCGGCATGAGAGACAAAGAAGGGAATTCATCAACAAGAGACAAGGAAAGTATATCGTCACAAGAGTGACGAATGTAAATAATCTTCCGAGGAATTAGCTATACTATCGATGAAAAACGTTCGTCTATTGTATAGCTAATTCATCGAAAGAATATTTACATGCGATAAACAAAGGAACTGGATGAGGTGGTTCCAGGTATAGCTAATTATTTACAAGTATCTTCAAATGTACGCATGGGATACAATGCGTCGCCTTTCTTCATTTTTATTTCAGGTTCTACATTAATGTATATACAATGTATGTGTGTCATAGTTGTGATGGAAAGTCTCTCTCTTTTGTTGATTGCTTAATCAACACCATAAAAATACTCCCTTGCATTACTAGATGTGGGGATGTGTGTACTTTCAAATGAATTTTAAAAGGAACAAGGAATGGAAATTTTACTAGGACTAGACATGGACAACAATGACTTGTGAATGCGACCAACTTTGAAATTTTTTCAAACTGTTTTTGTATGCACTGAAGTTTCACATGGATAAACTATTTACATGCCTTAACGATATGGGAGGGTTTTTGGACTCAAATTTGACTCACACACCCACTTGTTTCCATCATCCATTCATCATGTAAACCATAAACCTTATTTTTATTTCAAAGTACACAAATTAGTTTATGCAAGTTTTAAGTTTTCATCAGTCTCTCTTCATTTTTCTTCCAGGTTCTACATTAATGTATATACAATGTATGTGTGTCATATTTGTGATGAAAAATCCATCTTTTTTGTTGATTTCTTAATCAACACCACACAAATATGCCCTTGCAGTACTAGATGTGAATACGTGTGTACTATCAAATGAATTTTAAAGGAAACAACGAACCAAAATTGTACTAGGAATAGACATCTGTAATAATGACCTGTGAATGGGGCCAACGTTGAAATTTTTTCAAACTCTTTATGTCTTCACTGATATTTCACATGGATAGACTATTCACATGCCCTAATGATATGGGAAGGTTTATAGAGTCAAATTTGACTCACACATGCACTTTTTCAAATATTAAACTCCATTATCTCATATTGATTTACTTACTAATGCAATGTAATAAAGTGGAATAATGTGGCACTTGCCATTAATGTAATAAAGCTCTATCAAGAAGAATTACATGGTGATATCTTTGAACGACAATTTCATGCAGGCAACAATAATGAGGACAAATGGCCATGTGGAAGGGAACTCTAAATGTAAACCAACTTCTAGTTATGAGAAGAAATTATGAGAATTTAGTATATTTGTTATAGGTTAGAATAAATATTCTAGTAGATATGTTAATGATTCCTAATTTCATATTTGTATTTGAATCAAGTTACTAACATGCAAAGTGTCAAATTTTAATTTCAATTTGTTAAACCAAATATGAAATGAATCCTAATTAAAACCATCAAGTGTTCGAATTTGTCATTTAAGTGTAGTGTCATGTAGCTATATTTTAAAACATAGAGAGAGTAGTATCTATAGAAGTAGAACAATATGATATTGGATTCTCTTCTAAGCTAATGTTGATTTTTTTAACCTTCAATAAATATTGATATATATTGTGGTGTGAAAAGAAGTAGAATAGGTAGAAGATAAACTCAAGGATAATTTAGTACCCATCACTTATGCAAACATTTTTGTCAGCAAGAGAGACAAAGAAGAGAATTCGTCGACAGGAGATAAGGAATGGATATCATTGCAAGAGCGACGAATGTAAATAATCTTGCGACGAATTATATATACTATCGACAAAAAACTTTCGTCGATAGTATAGCTAATTCGTCGCAAGAATATTTACATGGGATAAACAAAAGAAATGGATGAGGTGGTTCCAAGTATATCTAATTCGTCGCAAGTATCTTTAAATCTACAGATGGGATAAACAAAGGAAATTGGATGCGATGGTTCCATCTAATGAAATATTGGTATGATATTATGTATTACTCTACCTCCAAAATTACCCAATTTAAAGCGCTATATGGTTATGAACCCCCATCATTGAAGCATTTGGTCATTAAAAATGCAAGTATAAACTATTATTAATCTCTTTTAAAAGAAAATTGACTACCATAGGTTAACTCTCTCTCTTTTTCATGGAGAAATAGATAGTTAAAATAAGCTACCTTCATGCAATCAGTGTTGCAGTAAGGTCTAATTTAATATGCATGAGATGATATGCTTTTGGCCTCATAAATGAGCAATATACCTGGAATGATCAATAAATGTCATCATCATCGTAAATGTCATCATTGTTACATTATGGAATAGACATGCAAAATAATGACCTGTGAATGTGGCTTAGAGGTCGTGAGTGTGTCTTTGACTGGTGTTACATGGTTTGAAAGAAGTGTAGAGATTATATGGTGTAATATAGTGTAGTCTATAAGAACGATGTCTATCCCAAACCTCAAAATGGATAGTACCATATATTGTTTATAAGACAAATATTATTTGTATGTTTCCTTTGTGGTATCTCAATCCCTCAGACATGATCATGACAATGAAATGTAACAATTTGACTATTGAATGATAGTGTTATGTCACATGCAAATTCTGAACTGACTTACCTTTCAAATGAACTTTGACACACCCTTATGGCCCAAGAATCATTGGATTGGTAGGATATTGATATCTTTCAAGACTCTTATCTCTTAAAGGAATGTTTATTTGGTATGATATTGGTAGCTTTCAATATTATTATCTCTTATATCTTAGCACATGATGATTGTCAGGTACAATTTAAAAAAAAAGCAAGAAAATTACAATTTTTAAAAGGTAAAATTCAATCAAACCGTGAACTAATTTGCCTTACCTTCATACATAGAACATACACGTACCTTATAATCCACCTTAATAGTTACATAAAATTAATGTAAAACAACCTTAAAACTAGAAATTGTACATGTTCAAATAGGTTTCCACTAACACTCTTATAAACCAAACTCTTATGTAATTGTTAACATATAACCCCTAACATTTATAACCCTCTTAAGCTTATAAACCCTAATATAACCTCCCTATCCCATTAAAAACTAATAGAACCCTTGCTATCTATAAAGACATCTAATATCTAATCCTTACACCTAATATTGCATCTAACTAAAATAACACTGGGTTCCTATACCCTTTGATCCATAACCTTATAACCCATATGATGTTGATACTGAGAGGGGGGCGAATTAGTATCAAATACAATTTAAAACCTTTTTCAACTTATACTTAAACCATTCAACTATATCCAATGAGAAATGAACAATAGTATAAGAGTTACACCAATACACCATAATACACCATGCACAATATATGAGAAATAATCAAT
>ML788455.1:372279-385033 GCA_009831015.1 Picea engelmannii
ACCAATACACCATAATACACCATGCACAATATATGAGAAATAATCAATAGTTATTGTTCAAGGGAAGTAATGACTTCCAAAGGTAGCTACAACTTCCAAATGTAAAGGGAGGGATAAACCTCCAAGAGGAAGATAAAATCCTCTAATATCAAGTGAGATTTGAAATCTCCATCCTTTCCCCTTCCTTCCACCCAAAAATATATGAGAGATAATAAAACTTTACATTAAATCATCACTATCAACCAATCATTACATAGAACCTGATAAGGCTTCCTGAGACTTCTTCAATTTCTGCAATTCTTCAATTCTTGGAGTACTTTGATCCTGTACATAATATTACTCAATGTATTCTCTAAAATGCCTCCAATTTTTACTCCTTGAATCCTCCCCAAAAAGAGGTTATAGAAAGAATGGTAGACTTTATTCAATTCTGGTCTATTCATGAGAGTGAACTTGTAGAGAATGCCCAACACTCAATAATTAACATCCGATTTTGAAACTCTCACAAAAGACAATAAAGTACGTACTATTTCCAATGAAATTTGTCCCTCTTCATTTGGATTCTCGATGAAGAAGTTATGACTATTTTACCCAGAACACCTATTTATTGACTAGCTTTAGGACTAGTCACAAACCCTATCTTCCACAGAGTTTATCTCCATAATTATAGCGAATAAAGAGATGAACTTTTTAACAGAGGTACCTTCATATTTCTTCTCAATACCATAGAGATTTCACCATCTAAATTGTTCTAGAAAATTTTTTATAACAAAAATGGTAAGATGACTTGAAAATAACATACCTTAGAACACATCACCAAAAGACTTTATCCTCCCTTGAAATCCGGCCTTCTTTACTTCTTATTTCCTTTTAAATTAGACTTATATCAAAATGAATGTCTAATTATGTTTATTTATACCATTTATGTCACTTCATTTTAACATTAGGGCCGACCTAACACTTTCTTATTTTTTAATTCTTTTCTTTAATTATCTTCAGGGCCTACATATACTTCCTTCTTCAATTCACTTTGTCATCTTCAAAAATTCATTTCTCCTCAACCATCAGGATCCATGTGACGTGCCACATACCACCAGAAACAACATGATGTATACTATCCATTCATGGGTTTTTTATATGCATGTGCATTGTCCTTCATGTCAAAATACCTTTATCAATCTTGTGGTCCAAAACCCATGATTGGGGTTGACATCAATGAAAACAACCAATCTTCCAACAATCTCCCCCTTTGTCATTGATGGAAACACTCATTCTCCCCCTATAATCATGATCCCAATTTCTCTCCCCCTTTGAAATCAATGATAAAGGTTAGGTCTGCTCCCCCCGAGTTTAATTGAAAAATGTAACTTTCTTCTTTTGGGCTACTCTCCCTAAACATGTGGCACTCAAAAATACTTCATCTTTATTTTGGTATTTGAGAATTTTTCTTCCTTAGAATCCTTTTGTGCGGCTTCTCTCTTCTCTCTATTCTTCATGTCTAGGATGTATATGTTGTTTGGTCTTCTTGTTGCAGTTGCAACCAATCTTCTTGAGTTATTTTCTCTGATTTTACATTTTCAGGAATCAAACGTAAGAGTGTATCCTTGATCACACATTTTACTAACACTGAGTAGATTATGATTCAAGTATTCAACCAATAGAACATTCGTTTCTTTTAAGTTTTTTCTTCCAAGCTCTACTACACCTTCTCCAAGTGTTTTTTCAGATGAGTCATCTCCAAATGCACCATTGCCACCCTTTCTCTTCAAGCTGATGAATTTGTCTTGATCCTCGGTCATGTGTGAAGAACATCCACTGTCTATGTACCATTCATCTTCTTCTTTACATTCTTTAGTGGTCAATGCTATTCAACAATATTCATTGTTTTGAATCTCTTTCCTTCTCCATACTGTGGTTGGCATAGGGACATCTTTATTCATATATATGCAATATCGTGCTTTGTGACCAAGATAATTACATTTGTAGCATGCAATAATTTTTTCCATCAATGGGGAAAATGAATTATAACTTCTGTTGACAAATCCATGATCATTTCCATTTCTTCTATTTACACCATTCATGTTTCTTGTGTATGTGCTCCTTTCATTGATTATGCAATTAATTGCCTTATGTCCAAAAATTTTGCAAGTATAACAATGACCAAGAAATAAATTTTGATACCTTGGAGTAAGTGGGATTCTTTGTGATGTAGTCCATCTAGGTTCATGATCTACTCTTATGTAGTTTCCTTCATACCGACTGAAGATTCTTTGATTCTTGAAGGTAGGAGGTCTTCTTGGATATTCATCTCTTTTGTAATCATTCCTTATTTCTAGTATCCCGGTCCACTTCTCATTAACTGTCTGTGTAGCTCTTTCTTCAACCTTCTTGTTGGTATTTGCATCTTCTTTGTATGAAGTTTCACCCATGCATCCAAGAGGTGTTAAGTATTTTGGCACTTGAGAGTTTCTTAAGCTCTTCCTCAATGAGACAACTTCTTGTTCAAGTTTCTCACAATCTTCTTCTTTCTTCATCATTTGGACATTCCTTACTTCTCCTATTCTTCTTTCTTCTTCGAGTAGAGTTTTCAAGGAAATGGTTTCTTCTCTTAGTTTCTCAAAGTCTTATAATTGTTTCTTCAAGATTACAACTGTCTTTTCACAACTACCCAATTCACTTCTTAGTTTTATTTGCATGTCTTTGAGCTTGCTATTTTCAATCTCAAAATGATTCAATTTTTTAAGATTCTCATCTTCTTGTTGAAAACAAATTTCTTCATGATTTTCTTCTTCTTCATTGGAATTTTCTTCTTCAATGTCATTTCTTTCAATCCTTGGATGAGGACATTCAAATTGAACATGACCTACTCCTTCACAATTAAAGCAAAAGAACTGACCTATATTTTCTTCTTTGAAATCTGAGATGTTGTAATTTGGTTCAACTTCTTATTCTTCTTCTTCTTCTGCATCTTCCCTTACATAAAGGTCTTGTAGCTTTTCCCAAATCTCTTTTGATGATGCACATGATCCCACCTTGGATTTCACTGAATCTGTCAATCCATCCAGGATGGTATCTATTGCCAATTTGTGGTTCCTTTTTGCTTCCTTCTGAGCTGCAGTCTTTGGTTTCTTCAAAGCATTGTATCCTAAAGCAACTGAGAACCAAACATCTGCCCCAAGAACTTTCAAGTAAATTTCCATTCTATTACTCTAGTATTCAAAATTGCTTCCATAAAATGGTGGCATCCCATTTGGAATTTTGTCTTCCATTTCTTCTTAGGATCTTCCTTCCAATGGTTAAACTGTACTAAAGGTAACCCACTCTGATACCAATTATTGATACTGAGAGGGGGGTGAATCCGTATCAAGTACAATTTAAAACCTTTTTCAACTTATACTTAAACCGTTCAACTATATCCAATGAGCAATGAACAATAGTATAATAGTTACACCAATACACCATTATACACCATGCACAATATATGAGAAATAATCAATAGTTATTGTTCAAGGAAAGTAATAATTTCCAAAGGTAGCTACAGCTTCCAAATGTAAAGGGAGGGATAAAACTCCAAGAGGAAGATACTATCCTCCAATATCAAGAGATATTTGAACTCTCCATCCTTGCCCCTTCCTTCCACCCAAAAATATATGAGAGATAATAAAACTTTACATTAAATCATCACTATCAACCAATCATTACATAGAACCTGATAATGCTTCCTGAGACTTCTTCAATTTATGCAATTCTTCAATTCTTGGAGTATTGTGATTCTGTAGATAATATTAGTCAATGTATTCTCTGAAACTCCTCTAATTTTCACTCCTTGAATCCTGCCCAAAAATATGTTGTAGAAAGAGTGGTAGACTTTATTCAATTCTGGTCTATTCAAGAGAGTGAACTTGCATAGAATGCCCCGCGCTCAATAATTAACATCCAATTCTGAAACTTTCACACAAGAAACTACAGTCTGTACTCTTTCCAATGAAATTTTTCCCACTTCATTTTGATTCTCGATGAATAAGTTATGATTTTTTTACCCAGAACACCTGTTTATTGACTAGCTTCAAGACTGGTCACAAACCCTATCTTCCATAGAGTGTATCTCCATAATTATAGAAAATCAAGAGATGAAGTTTTTACTAGAGGTACCTTGATATGTCTTCTCAATACCATAGCAATTTCACCATCTGAATCATTCTAGAAAAAATGTTATAGCAAAAATGGTAAGATGACTTGAAAATAACATACCTTAGAACACATCACCAAAAGACTTCATCCTCCCTTGAAATCCGTCCTTCTTTACTTCTTATTTCCTCTGAAATTTGACTTATATCAAAATGAATGTCTAATGATGTTTATTTATACCATTTATGTCACTTCATTTTAACATGAGGACCGACCTGACACTTTCTTATTTTGTAATTCTTTTCATTAATTATCTTCAGGGCCTACATGTACTTCCTTCTTCAATTCACTTTGTCATCTTCAAAAATTCATTTCTCCTCAACCATGAGGATCCACGTGACGTGCCACATACCATCGGAAACAACATGATGTATACTATCCATTCATGAGTGTTTTATATGCATGTGCATTGTCCTTCATGTCAAAATAGCATTATCAATCTTGCGGTCCAAAACCCATGACTGGGGTTGACATCAATGACAACAACCAATCTTCCAACATATGACTCCCAACACAAATAACCACTTCCACAGTACATTATAACCCATAATATAAGACATAACCACTACAACTCCTAATCCATAAAACTTTATATAACACCTATAAAAGTTAATCCATAAACATTATAACCCTTAACCCACACCCCATAGTAGGTTGTGACGGGCTTAGTATTGTTGTTTATGATTGATGATATATTAGGCTATAATCAAGGTTTGGTAGATGAATTAAGGGATTACCTTAAGACACCTAACACCTAACTATTATAACTCAATCACACCTAAACCCTAATATAACCCATCACTTGTATAACCTGTATACCCTTATAATTCATAACCACTATCCTCTATAACTTAACCCATTTTACCCCTTACCTCCAACATGCATCAATTTTGATTATTAACTCATATAACACACTCATAGGCGTGAAAACACCCCATACAATGGAGTCATGTGTTGGCTAGAGCACTAGTCAATCAAGGCTCTTGAGCTCACCAATATTCAACAATATCTTGAGGCACCACTTGTTTTCCTTCCTCGAACATGGTCAAGATCCTATGATATATACTCGGTGAACAAAACTCCTAATGGAATCCATATATTCCAACTCTGATATTAAAAACCCCTTAGTTAATGGGGATCGTGTTATGGTAATTTTCTGGTGTTTTTCATGGTGATTGATCCTAAGAAGAGATGTTTAGGGAACAAGGTCCAAGTTTCCTTCTGGCCTAACCATAACATTTGAGATTGACAAGGTCCAGTTAGGGCTTAAGACCCTTATTTCCCCCTTAACTTGCATGTTAAGCCCTCAAGACCCATTTATATTGTACAAAATCTACTCATGGCACCATTATATCCTACTTTGGATTCTAAAGAACACCAACTACAACCATGAGAACCATTCCTAATGGGGGGTCCGACACATTTTTATTTAGGGAATATGTTTTGGTTTAATAATTGTACTTGTATCCCTAAAATAGTACAAAAATAACCTACAAGGGTTCTATGTGATGGCTCAAGGACTCATCCAACACTATATCCTAAGAATTTGTGTGGGTTGTAGTTGTTGTTCATAGAAGTTAAGCCTAAGAATGTTCACTTCGAGAACAAGCACTCACTTGTTTCCCTCACTTGACCTTGGTTATACCTTGAGACCCATTATTGGTTCAAAAATAACTTATTCACGGTGCCCAGATTCCACTTTGAGGTGAATGATATGTTACATAGGTCATATGTGATGGTTTGAATACTTGTTTATGGTTCTTGAGCTTGAGAAGCAAAGTTTAGGGTTGAAGACTCTTGTTTATTTTCATCAACTATAGTCATGAACCTAAGACCCATCCATGATGATCAATAATACCTCATAATTTCACCCATATTCAACTTGTATGCCAAAGACTCCCTAGAGAGGACTCATGTCATGGTTTTTAGGTGTTTTCGATGGTGGTTCATGAGCTCGAGAAGGTTTAGTTAGGGATTTAGGCCATTGTTTCCAACTTTCCATGTTTATACCTCTACACCCATTTTCAATGTACAAAACCTAATCATGATGCCTATATCCCTCTTAAAGGCCAATTAAGTTATGTTATGTTGGTTTGAGGACTTGTTCAATGTTCTTGATGACAAATTCTTCACCCATTAATGGTCTTGTGTGGTGACCTAAGGACTTGTTCATGGTGCTTGATCTAGATATGATATGTTTGGGGCTTGATTTATTTTTTCCCTCCCTTGACCATGTAGGTTAATGGATTGAGACGTGTTTCCCTACCACAACCATGGTCAAGGACACAAGACCCATATGTATATATTATGAAAAACATATAAAAGGTGATGGTATAGGTGTTGTTAATGGCACATGAGCTTGAGAAGGTTCAATTATGGCTTAAGTCCTTTACTCCCCCCTTAACCATTTTTAGGTGTTAAGACCCATTTCTAGGGAACACAACCTACTCATGGCACCTATATCCTACATCTTGGAGGCCTTCAAGGAATCCTTAAAAATGAGTGATGTGTTGGTTAAGGCCTCTCTACCCATCCTTACTGCAAAAAACCTCCTAATGGTGTCCTTATCCAATGTCTCTGATGCTAAGGACCCGCTAGAGAGGATTTGTGTTGTGGTTTCTAGGTGTTGTTCATGATGAATGAGCCTAAGAAGTGTCATTTAGGGATCTCATATCCCTTGACATTGGTTAGACCTTAATACTAATTATTGGTTCTTGTATGTTTTATTTTCCCATCTTTCCAACTAAGTTTCATAATTTTTATAGTGATAATTACTAAAATAAATTACCCCTTCATAAAAAAATCAAAGAGTACATATCTATTCTTAATACAATTTAAAAAAACAAATACTAAAATCCTTTAATTCAAATAATTATTACTTATTTTTTTTTATCTACTTTAATCAATATACAAATGTAGAAATAACCTTTGATTTCACCCATACACTTTAATGAGGTTGAGAGAGGGTTTGGTAAGGCTGATTTCTTAATTAAGGCGAGTTTTCTTTAAGGCGAAAACATAATTCGATTTCACCCATATACTTTGAGGCCAAGACAGGTTTTGGTAGGGTGGGATTTATTAATTAAGGTGGGTTTTCTTTAAGGAGGAAACATAATTCAAATCAGTTACCCTTCTTCAAGCAAACAAGCACATCCGAGACCGAGTAGACTGAGCAAGGAGACTATGGTACCTATATCTTTGTGACATGTGCTACCCTTACTTCTGCCATAGCCTTTTCTTAGTAAATTGAACCATTATCCTACACCTTTTCTTCTCCTTCTTACTCTAATCAAGGGTTGGGCCATCCAAGACTGATCATATTGAGAAAGGAGGCACACGAGTATTTTCGAGGGAAAGGATGCATGAGCTCAGTGTCAAGGGCCACCCATACGCTTTGAGGAGACATGATTTGGTAAGGCGGGATTTATTTAAGGTGAGACTGTCGAGGGAAAAGAGGTGGAAGAGGGACATTTGAGATCGAGGAAAATGAGGGAAATATCAGACTGAGAAAGGAGGCTCGAGATAGTCGAGGTCAAGGAGGCACGAGACTGTGGGAAAGAATGGTGAGTATAACCTTTGCACACTCAAATTTTGCATGTATTTGATAATTAATAAAAGGGAGCCATGCTCAACCTAGGTTTTGGGAATATTTTTTCACCACTATTCCATCTCATCCAAGCCCTACTTCAACATTCCAAATAAGAGAAAAAAATTTCCTATACGAAGCCAAATGATTTTTTTAATTGCCATTACTCATTATATGTATGAGCATAGTTTGGCCTATATTACTCATTACAAGTTTGAGAAAAAATTGGCCCATACGAAGCCTTTGAATTTCCCAACCCTTGCGAGGTTTGAATGAAACACCATTTTACGTCCTTGGATTGGATTTAAAATATTAAAAGAGCATCATACTTAAGTGTAAGAAATCTATCATGGAAAGTTTGATTTTTTTTTTTAGTTCTTGTCTTACCTTATAAATTATAGCATAAGATCTAGTTTTGGGTTATGTTTCCCATGTATGTCATACATTGATGATTGTTGTGGTTGCGGGAATCATGCTTCATTAGTTCAAACCCAAAATCCATATGAATTTTCTTCAATAAGAGTGTTTTACAATGAAAAACATTTTAAGAGTCGTGCCTAATTTGACATGCTTACTGTTAATCACTTACATATAATTGGGCCTTTACTATCACTTTTGCAAACACAATTTGCCTCATTTGTTAGCCAACATGTGTTCCCTCACGTTTTCACTCTTTTTATAACCAACTATAAAAGGATCATAAATAAATGCATTAGATAGATGCACTATGTTTCTTCCATCATAATCCAGTTAGTTTATGATTGCTTGAATATGTTGGGTCTATAAGGCTGATTGTAAATTGCATTTTCATTTATATTTGACTTGTTAGATGATTTTTTGGAGTTGTGGCTCCCATGACCCCAAAAAAGGATATGACAAAAAGCCATAGATGTATGAATGGGTGGGAGAAGTAAAATAATAATGTTTTATTTTCATTTTAATGCAGAATTAGATTAATTTTCCAAATTATACCAATAGGCCATTTTTACTTAGGTGACCCAAATATCCAACCAACTCTATTTCCTTTTACACGTAATTTGTAGCCTCACTTGAGCATATCTGAGATAAACCTTATTTTTGTACCCACTATTGATGGCTAGAAACCTAATATTAGTCCATATTTCATTGGTAAATATAGATGGGTAAACCCACACTTGGATCTTCTTATCTCGAGAACCCCTAAAATTTCACCCTTTGATTTGATTATACTAATTTGAAACCAAATTACCAAATATGTAGAGGTCCATAGTCTTGTACCAACTATTATTGATAAAGGAAAAAATTGAAGAATATGAAAGTTCCATCTATGCCTCTTTAGGACGCCTAAAACGATCCTATGACATTCCCTATTATTATGAAATCTGGTGATATCACTTCCATTGTTGATCATGTTGCTAGCTAACCCCACCACATCCATTTTTTCTTCACCACTCAATAGTTAAAATATGATACAAGGATGATGATTTAGTTTGAGGATATGCATTTAGAGGTATATGGCCCTATGTATCTTTCTTTGAGTACCCATTTCCCATTTCCCTTTAATAATTCTTGGTCATCCACAGAGTGAAGCCCCCATGATCCTTATGAGTATTTAATATGTGTATGGTGGTCTCTATAATCATAAAATTTTACTATGTTAGAAATGATATTATTTGATTCAATGTTGTATAGGTGTACTAAGTGAACTATAAGTGTACTAAGTAATCTATCAAGAAATTATTTCTTTTCTTAAAACCTCTTGCTCCTTCCCATAACTAGTTTTCATTGAAGTTGAAATTATTGCATTTCATTTTCCTCTTTCATGGTTTAAAGAGTCAAGTCAAAATGCCATCAGTTTCATGACCACTCCTTTGAGTAACAAAAAACTAAAATCAAGCGCTAATTAAAATTTATCTAGCAAGTTTTCTAGGGTTCTTCAAAACCATCTTAGCTTAGGTGTAGAGTTTTGAATATGATTGTGAGAATAACTTTACAAAGACGCTAAAAAGACATAAATCCTTGAGTTAGGGAGTGAAATCAAGTTTCTATATCAATAAATTTGGGAATCCCTTCTAACACAAGGGTCAATCACGAGGTCACATTTGGGCCCTCATAGTAATCAACCCTGCTTTGCTGGTCTTGGTGTCTAATTTTGACTATCCCCTCTCTGCTTTGGTATAGTACGTGGTACCATAGAGGCCATAATATTGTATACTTATTACATAAGGTGACATCACAGGGAAGGTGGTGTTGTGCCTAGGATTGATGTTGGCTAGACTCACTTAGACTCCTTGTAGGTTTTCCCATTGCTCGGTGAGGTAACTTGCACCAGGGCATTAGATCATTAAGTAGGTTTTCAACGTAACTTTCCCACTCGCCAAAAATCATCCCCTTCATGCATCAATCCTACGATGTTGGATCCATCACCAACTAGAGCTTCTTTGTGAGAAGGTTTGTTTTCATGCTTGACTCCTAGATTAATTAGCATGTGTTGTTTTTTCTCCTTAGTTGGCCTTGGGATTGAGTTTGTGTCTAATGGAATTTGTTCTGGGGTAATTCCTCATTTGATCAATACAAAATATGGATACCATTAAAATAAAAGGGAATAGAGAGGTAACAAATATCTCATACCTAACTTACGTCTTATAATTCTCCAACATTGTTATTTACACTTAGTGCAACAAACACCAAATGGAATGGTTTAAACAAGGTCATGATTGACAAAGCTCCATCTAATGCAAATGAGCAATGTGATTGGATAATTCGAATTATTATCATAAACCCACATCTCACATATTTGTACATGCACCATAGATTCACAATATTTCATGAAGAGGTTCAAGAGAAATGCCTCCATGAAAAAATTTCCACATCAGAATTGTCCATGTCCTTCATGGAAATATATAAAATTCCCGTGAAGATATTTTATTCCTTGTCCTTCTTAAAAAGGATGATCCCATTCTGGAAGGGGTCAAATAGTACTTGTATCCCCCATCTATCTGGAAAATGTTACTTCTTATACTAGACTTTCCCTACAATATGGAGTGTTGTGTCCCTTTTCTTGAAAATAAGTGAGGTTCCTCTTCTTTGTCTTTGGCATCCTACACGGTTACTTCAAAAAATAATGCCTTCTATGGGGTTTTACCTATATAACATGGGAACACTCAATTTAACATTATTTACATGGTAGGTTAAGACATTGCTCATGATCCATTTTCCCATCTCCACCATTTAGTATGCCTCCAAGGTGTTGAGCTAGAGTTCTCGCAACGTCTTGATATATTGTGAGGTCCTCACAGTCAACTTACTAAACCTCCCTCTTAGATTGAAACTCACCTCTCTTCCAAGAAAGAGGGAAGCCCCTCCTCTTATATCAATAGTTTCTTCCCTTGATCTGACCCTCTCCCGACCTCTTCAGCATATCCCTCTTTTGATGGAACATATATCTTTAATTCTTTCTCTCAAGTGGTTTCTCCACTCACTATCCATGGCCCAATTGAACCTTGGGTCTCCCCATAAACCATCCCATTATCCCTTAGATCCATGAGTCTTGGTACACCTATATTGATGGTTCCTCAAACTTTACCTTGAACTTCTATCCTTGATATATTATAAACAAGCAAAGTAAATGTGTAGCAACAAAAATTGGCCCCTTACAATCAAAACTTTCCAAACCTTAGCCAAGGAATGTTAATGTCCTACTCCAAAATATTCATCTCCATATGTAAACCAAGTATTCATTTCAAACTATACACAATCTAAAAACCAATCATTCATGTCAAACTCTACACAACCCATAAACCAAGCATTCATGTAAACCTCTACACAACCCAAAAACCAAGCATACATCCAACCTTCTCCCAATGTTAAGCCCTAATGTTGGCTCATTACCACTTAATTGGGGCATATTAGATTAGTAATGCTATTTTATTTATGTCGGCTTTAGGCCATTAGTTGTAATTTATATTAGTAATGTTATTTTAATTATGTCGGCTTTAGGCCATTATTTGTAATTATACCTCCTAGTCTCTTATATATACCAAGGAGACATTTTCATTTTGAATCATCTTGTACTTGAACATTTAAGTGGGGTAAAAGGAGGTTTCCCCCTCGAAGAGGATTATTATCAGAAATTATCTCTTTTTCAAGGCGTTGAGTACTTTTCCTGAGGTTTTTCTATGCTATATTGATGTTTGGTTCTTAACATATGGTATCAGAGCTNAAGGTCTTGGGGTTTCGCTGCTACATCTGAGACACCGTGGAATTTTTGCTATAACTTGTTTTCTACAACGTTTCAAAAGGAACCACTTGGAGGATATTTAGTATACGGATCAAGGTATGTTGAGTTCAAAATTCAGCTCCTGAGGCCTTATACTTTCGGAGATACAGCCTGTACAAGATAGGGTTCTGGAATCATCCTGAAATGAGTCATTGTGGAATTTTCGCTATAAATAATTTTCTGTAACTTTTCAGACCCTGAAATCTGGAGGAAATTTATCGAAATTAGTAAGGTATCTATGGTAAAAAGTTCTGATTCTGGGTCATCTTAAATTTGTAGATACACCTTGTGTAAGATAGGGTATCTGACTAGTCCTATTGACTAGTCTCAAGAAGGTGTTCCAGGTAAAACAAGCATAACTTCTTTCTGAAGTATGCAAATTGAGTGGGACTGGTTGCATTGGATCGTGGACAGTCTGTAGTATTTTGGGTGCGAGTTTCAGAATTTGATATAAACTATTGTGTACGGGTCATTCTATACAAGTGAGATCTCCTGGAAAAGCCAAAAATCAGCAAGTTGTGAGGAAGTTACCGTAAATTCCACTTGGCACATCCAATTTTGATCATACCTGTGGCATTTCAGAGAAGAAATATTAGAGAAATACCTAAAGGAAAGTTTCATACCCAGAAGGGCCGAAACTTGGGAGATATAACAGAATAAATATTGTCTAGCAGAACCACCTCAAAATCAAGACTCAAAAGTGATATTTGGCCAACATGCCA
>ML788455.1:389229-418254 GCA_009831015.1 Picea engelmannii
AAGATTCCACTTGGTAAGATGAGTCTTTTATACAGAAGCATCCAGAGTTACTCAAGTGTTGTGGACAACACTTGTCTCAAGGGGAGGGGCATGTTAAGCCCTAATGTTGGCTCATTACCCCTTAATTGGGGCATATTAGATTAAAAATGCTATTTTATTTATGTCGGCTTTTGGCCATTAGTTGTAATTTAGATTAGTAATGTTATTTTAATTATGTCGGCTTTAGGCCATTATTTGTAATTATACCTCCTAGTATCCTATATATACCAAGGAGACATTTTCATTTTGAATCATCTTGTACTTGAACATTTAAGTGGGGTAAAAGGAGGTTGCCCCATCGAAGAGGCTTATTATCAGAAATTATCTCTTTTTCAAGGCGTTGAGTACTTTTCGTGAGGTTTTTCTATGCTATATTGATGTTTGGTTCTTAACACCCAACCACTTGGATAGTAATACATGCAGCCTCAAAACTCGAACATTTAAGGAAACTAGAATACAATTGTGAACATGTTCAACATTCCACCCTCTTGCATCCATGGTATATGACCACATACTCATCCAAGTATGGGATGCGAAGGTGGGAATATACCACCCTTTGACAATAACACCCCCCCGATGTTGCATACTCAAACCAAAAATTGAGCTCAAATGGATGAAATAGGGATAAAGACCTTCATGCATCATATAGACCTTCCTACACAAAAACTTTTAGACAATCCTTTCCCATCAAATTGTAGTGACGTGGATCCCCCCAAAACTACTTGAATTAAGTAAATTCAATGGTGCTCTAGCAAAGGAATACCTTGAGTGTCACTTGGAATATTTCACTACTACATGTGTCAAGTTTCTTCATTATAACAATAATATCACTATAAAGGTTTTTCATCAATACTTGATAGGGGATGCCATTCAATGGTTCCATCATCTCCCTAAAGAGTCAATTTATAACTTAGCGAATTAGTTCATCCAATAATTTAACATCCCTCAACCAAATGAATCTTGTATCCTTAACCTTGTTTACCTCAAAAAAGAAGACGAGGAATCTAAATAAACTTCCATTCATTGATGGTGTATGGTTTTGCATGACTCTATCAAAAATTTACTAGAAGACACCTTTTATCACGTCTTTATCAATGCCTTGAACCGAGACAACATGATCAAAAATTATATCAGAGATCCCCCTTCAACTGAAGATTCCTCAACAACCTCCATCAAACAGAAAATGCCTAACTTAAGTCTATTGTGGGAGATAACATAATTAAAACACCAAATCCATGATTCTCCAATATAAATGCAATGCAAGACATGGTAACAGTAATGACCCTGCCCAAAATTGAAATTAGAACTATCTTTTAAATTAGAGAAAAGGAAGAACACCATGCATCAACCTCAAAAATTGGCATTTGGTGTAAATAACACAAGCGCGACTCTCATTATACAAACGATTGTTGAAAACTTAAATATTTGATGCAAACAAAGGAAAAACTAATAGAGCTCCTAAGCTTAATATTTTTTTCACATGAGAAAATTCCAAACTCAAAAGCTACAAGAATATGATGCCCGATCATGATATTCTAAATTCTTCCAAGAAGAACAAGAAGAAGAAGGCTTCTCTTGAAGACAACTCCAATTCTTCCAAAGAAGAAGAGGTTGCTCCTAAATCTCCTATAAAGAAGGAGAATTCTCATGCTAACCCTTCTTGTAGTTAGTATACACTCAAAGTTATATAAAGAAATCAAGGATCCATATTGTTAGAGGTTCTAAAGCACTATTGTTTGACTCTAACCTTAAAAGGAACCACCCTTCACCTGATTCTTTACCTAACCTCACCAACTTGGTTATTTTACTCATGTTGCATTAGATAGGTATTTCTTTAGATAAACCTACTCAAAAACAAACCTTTATCTTTATTGACACTCGGGCCCTACCTTCTCACTAGATTAGAGCCATCTCTTAAACAAACTGGGAATCTCCTCATGAATATTCTAGTATTGTTCCTCCGCCCTCTCCCCAAGCTAGTTGATTTCTTACCTCCTATTATTATTCTTTCATTCAAAGGTCATTCTCTCTTTTCTTTGAGATGTCGACCTACATGAATGTTCTCTAAGCATGTACTAACTACACTACCCATATAATTGAGTCCATTTTATGATTTCTCCCCTAGGATTACAAAATCTTTGTCCCCTTCTCTCTCCTTAGATATTTCCATCATTCCTTTGAGAGAGGAATGGAAAGCCAATATGTTAAACCCATTCTTCATTTAGATCCATCACAACGATTTCACCATCAAATGAGTAATTTTTTATCCTGGATTTTCCCTTAACATCATAAGAACTCCTATCTATCATGTCCTTAGTGTTAATTTATTTTCACCCACCTATTGGACCCTTTAAGGTTTCAACAAATCCAATACTATACCCCTAAATTGTATTGTGATTCCTATTTTTTTGGTTATGAGATTGTAGACACCCATTTTTCAGTACTTCTAGTATACCTAAAGTATAACATCATCCTAAGTTAGCCTTAGTTATATGCAATGAATATATTTATGCTTTGCACCTTCAAAAGTAAGCTCTTATTTTTCCATGAATGAAAGAATTAGTATAATTTAGGGATATCACATTAATATGTCCTTAATATGTCCAAAATTGTAATGTCCCCCACCTCTTGAAGAAGAGGTTTGAAAGACGTAGTGGTCTAGGTGTCCCCACTAGGCCATAGTCTCACACTGAGGGGAAAGGTCAACTAGACTAAAGTTATATTTTTTTAAGGACTTGAGAAAGAAATAGGTTAAAAGGAGTAAAAGATAACTCAACAAAAGAATAGAAGTTAACCCTGGAGATTAACCTAACTCAACAGAGAACTAGAAGGAAAAGTATAATTAAAAGGTTGGGGAGCACCTATCACTCATTCTAATTTTGGTATATTTATTGTTAGTGCTCTTGAGCATTCAGTTTGGGGGTTTGCTATACAAACCCTTGTGAGAAACTCAGTGGTGAAATATCCACTCACCTTGTTCCATAGCTTGGTCTCAGGGATGAAATATTCCTCCACACCATTCTATTCTCAGCATATCTCCTTCTAGAGATTCAGAAGATAGCAGGGATGTACTATTGGGGAATTTCCAGCAAGGGCGCACCATACCATTGCAGAGGATTCGATTTAGCTATTCAGGAGGGCACAACTCTCTTAGAAGATTTTGCAGTTGGAGAGGTTTGCCTTGGACATTGGGCTTGAAACTTCAGGAGGAGGATCCCACTGCCCTGATCTATTACTTGACCGAGTTTGGGTTCATTTGGAGCATTCTTCCATCAGAGCCGAATTATTGAGGGCTTTAGTCTCCACTTGGAGCAGGGCACTCTCTAGTTGGAGGGTTTGACATTCAGATCTGCTTGATACTAGTATTCATTACTTATCCCACCTTTAGAGGCTTCTTTTGTATTGACGGGAGCATTTTGTAGCAGCTCATATCTATTGTTTGTATGGCCATTTGAGGTTTATGCCATATCAGCCATCTATTGTATTGATCCTACATTGCTTATAATAAAAGGGTCAGATCTTTGCTTGTGCTTCTATATCTCGAATGTATGATGATCTTCATGTGTTGAATGAATCTTGTATGCACTTAATAACTCAATAAACACCTGCACATCGAAAAACCAGTGGTAGTTAGTGATTCCAAGCCAGAAATTGGCTTGGGATCATTACAGTGGTATCAAAGCTTCGATCCCCCCAAACCTGTGGAAGGATCAGCACATACAGAGGTAGAGTGGTGCTCTCATGGGTAGAAGGACGAAACCAAGCAGTGAAACAGAGGCCGAAATGGAAGGGTCAGGGGATGACCATGAGTCTCTAGGCTTGGCTCGCATAGTAGAAGAATTTGACAAGTTCCAACAATCCGTCAACCATACGGAAAGCACATTGGTCTGACACTTGGATGAGTACCATGAAACCAGCAGAAGGGGACAGGTTGAACTCTCTAAAACTTTGAAGAGGGTTGACAAAAACCTCCAGATAATGAACAAGAATCAATCCAAGCTAAATGAACTTCTAACGCAAGTGACTCATCAAGGGAGGAACCCATATACGTATGGGAACAAGGAGGCTGGTGGATCCAAGGAAATCCATGAGGAGATCAGATATAATCTGGAGAAAGTAGTTAGATCCGAAGGAAGTCTAGATAGAGACACGACCCAAGGTTAGATGGGTAGCAGGGTCAATCAGAGACGATACATACCTACGTTCACAGATGATCAACTTGGTCGACATTCAGGTAGCAGAGCTAACCCTAGACCTTACATGCCCACATTCACAGATGAGCAAGGGAAACGGGAACAGATAGAAGAATTTGTGGAACAAATGGCAAGGAGTACCAAAGAATACTATAGTTTGGATATGAAGTTCCAAAGACAGATGTCCCTAGATTAGTATTGCCAACTCAGGTTCAGAAATCAACCTAGGACAAACCACAGGGGTAGTTTTGAGTTTGAACGTAGAGCAGGGAAGGTAGAAATTCCATACTTTTATGGTATGACCAAGATGACGACACAGTCTTGGGTACAAAATCTAGATACCTATTTACAACTCAAACCCATGAAGGAGATAGAGGCCATCAAGTTTGCCACTATGTATTTGGATGGGAAGGCTCACGATTGGTGGTATCACGGACTCACCACACTCGACCACAATCTGATAATGTCCTATACAGAATTCACTCAGAGCCTCATTGATAGATTTGATCAAGGAGATCCTAAGCTACATTTCCGAGAGCTCACCCAACTCAAGCAAACAAGTATGGATGAAGTATATATTGATGAATTCCAGAGGCTTGCAGTTATGGTACAAGATATGTCCCTGACTAGGCTCATGATGCTTTTCACAGAAGGATTGATGGAACCCTTGAAGGGTTGGGTAAAGGCCTTCAAACCCAACAACCTATAGGAGGCCATTTGGAAGACGAGGGATTTGGGTCCAGCTGCTAGACCTAAATTCATACCCAAACCACCCCTTAATAGTGGAGGAAGAGATCAAAGACTGCCAATGAATCAAGGAGGATGGGACCCTAAAGGTTTTGATAGGGGCCATGGCAGGACAGATGACAACACCAGGAGGGAACTGACGAGGAAGCAACTATGCTTCACTTGCAAGGAACCGTGGAACCCATCACATAAGTGTATGGGATGTGGCTAGATACACTATATAGAGGTTACCTCGGACAATGAAGAGGAGGAAGACTATGGACAGATACAGAACATTGAGGCCGAAACTTCAGATACAACAGAAGAGGAGGTTCCAAAACTATATAGTGTGATTGGAGAGAAGGCCACCTTGGCATCTATCAGCGGGGTACCCAAATTCAACACCTTCAGGATGAGAGGGGTATTGCAGGGACAGAGAGTTTCAGTTCTGATTTATGGAGGAGCTCCCCACAATTTCGTTGATGCAACATTATTGCAGAGGAGGCACATACCTACAGTAGAGTTTGAAGGATTCAAAGTGGAGGTAGCAGGCAGTAGAACTATGCCCTATGACAGATACATCCCAGGTATGAAGCTCACCTTGGGAAGGCATGAGCTAGTTCAAGATGCTTATGTGATGGATCTTCTCGACACCAACATCATCCTAGGGGTGTATTGGCTCAGCACTTTAGGGCCTCTCACCACCAATTACAAGACCATGGAAATTTCCTTTGTAGAGGAAGGAGGACAAAAGGTTGTGCTCAGAGGCATGATAGGTAACTCTTCCCAAGTGGTCATGGCCAAGAGGATGGAAGCCATCTTCAGAAGGGAAGAAATTGTATACGCAACATAATGTAAAATCTCAACCCAAGTGGATGAGAAGGGGAAGGTGCACTACACCCCAGATATTAAAAAGATCCTAGACAGGCACCATAAGGTGTTTGGGACAATTCCTCCAAGTGTGCCACTAGATAGGGGGTTTGAGCACATCATTGAGCTAGAAGTAAGGGTTAAACCAGTTATCACCACACCCTATAGGCATCCCAAGAAGTATAAAGATGAGATAGAAAATGCCATCAAAGAGATTCTAGACATGGGACACATCATACCAAGTTCAAGCTCATTTGATTCTTCAGTAGTCTTGGTCAAGAAGAAGGATGGAACGATGAGAATGTGCATTGATTTCTAGGATTTGAATCAAAAGACGATAAAAAACAGGTACCCTATGCCCAGGATTGATGAATTACTAGATGAGCTTTATGGAGCTATCTATGTCACAAAAATTGACCTTCGTTCAAGATACCATCAAATCAAGATGAGGGAGGAGGATATCTCAAAAAAAGCCTTCAGGTGTCACTATGGCCATTATGAGTTTTTGGTGATGCCCTTTAGCCTAACCAACGCCCCAGCCACATTTCAATCTCGCATGAACCATGTGTTCAACAAATAGTTGAGGAAACACTTGTTAGTATTCTTTGATGTTTTTCTCATTTACAACAAGACATGGGAGGAACACCTTCGACATGTCGACCAAATCCTATCAATCATGGAAGAATAGTCATTATACGCCAAGGAATCCAAGTGTGAGTTTGGGATGACAGAGGTGCTCTACTTGGGACACATAATAAGGGAAAAAGGGGTACAGGTACAATAGGAGAAGATAACAACCATTAGGGAATGGCCAACTCTGAAGACACTCACAGAATTAAGGGGATTTTTGGGCCTATGCACATACTACAAGAAGTTTATCAAAGGGTTTTCTCAACTATGCACACCCTTGACTGTCCTGACCAAAAAGGGGTCCTTCAAATGGAGTGAAGAGGCTCAAGCCACGATGGAAAGGATGAAAGAGGTCATGAGCACCTGCCCAGTCTTATCTCTCCCAAATTTCAGTGTACCCTTCACTTGGGAGTGTGATGCCTCAGGGGATGTATAGGGGCGGTGTTGATGCAGAATAGGCACCCCCTTGCCTATGAAAGCCAAAAACTCAGGGGTCCTAAACTACTTTACAACATTTACTACAAAGAAATGTTGGCTATCATGCATGCACTAGCCAAATTCAGGCAATATTTGGTAGGTGCAAGGTTTGTGGTCAAATCAGACCATAACAATCTTAAATATCTATTGGAGCAAAAGGATTTGAATGAATGACAACAAAAATGGGTAAGAAAAATACAACCCTACGACTTTGACATTGAATTCGTCAAAGGGAAGAACAACGCAGTAGCAGATGCATTATCCAGGAGGCCATCCATTTTTTCCATGTTTGGTATGTCAGTTGACTAGAAGGATCACTTGATAGTGGAATATGCAAAGGATCAGTTCTCTTGTCAACTTTTGGATGGGAAAATACAGGATGACAACTTCAGAGTCATAAAGGACCTCATTTATTACAAAGGTCGAATTTTCTTAGTTCCTGGATCATCTCTCAAAGACAAGATATTGCATGCCTGTCATAACTCACCAGTAGTAGGACATCAGGGCATCAGTAAGACATATAGGCAGGTGAGAGAGATGTTTGCATGGAAGGGACTAAAGGAAGATGTGATTAAACATGTCAAAGAATGCACTACATGCCAAGAAAACAAGGATGAGCACACACACCCTGCAGGACTGTTGCAACCCCTGCCTATTCTAGAGCACAAATGGGAAAGTATATCCATGGATTCCATCACCGAGTTGCCCAGGGCATAGGGGAAAGATAGCATTTTCGTAGAAGTAGACAGATTGATGAAATTTTCACACTTCTTCTCCATAGCCATTGACTTTAGCGCAACACAGGTAGCCGAATTATTTTTCAGAGAGGTGTTCAGATTACACGGCCTACCCAAGACCATTATCAGTGACAGGGATAATAGATTCATGATCACATTTTGGCAGGAGTTGTTCAGAATAGTGGGTATGGCATTGAATCCTAGTACCAACTATCACCCTCAGATGGATGGCCAGACATAAGTAGTCAACAAATGGGTGGAAGGCTACCTCAAAAATTACGTAGCCGGACAACAGAAAGCATGGATCAGATGGTTTTACTTGGGATAATATTGTTACAACACCACCCATCATTTTTCCATAGGTATGACACCATTCAAGGATTTATATAGCTATGATCCCCTTTCCTTTGCAGAGATTGTCTTTGGGGACAGCAGGGCACCAATGGTACAGGATTGGGTACAAAAGAGCCAATTCATTCTATGGTAGTTAAAGGATCATTTACAGAGATCCCAGAACCAACAAAAGGTCCAGGCAGACAAACACAGAGTGAAGTGCACTTTTGAAGTGGGTGACTTGGTTTATTTAAGGCTCCAACCTTACCGGCAAGCTTCAATTAAAAGAAGCGGAGCATAAAAACTACATCCAAGTTTCTTTGGGCCTTACAAAATCAACAGAAAGATAGGGGCCCTGGCTTATGAGTTAGAACTCCCACCAGGCAGTCGAATACACAACATCTTTCATGTATCCTGCCTGAAGAGGGCTATCGGCCAACACGTCCACCCCATTGAGGTACTACCTCCCATGGACGAAGAAGGTCAGTTAGTGCTGGTTCCAGAAGAGATATTGGAAGTATGAGAAAAGAGGCTCCAGAAGAGAAGCATTAAGGAGTATCTGATTAGGTGGAAAGACTTTCGCATTGAGGATGCCACATGGGAGAATGAACAGATGGTACGAGAAGAAGGTTTGGAATTGCTTGATGACACGCAATTTCAAGCAGGGGAGACTGTAATGTTCCCCACCTCTTGAAGAAGAGGTTTGGAAGACGTATTGGTCTAGGTTTCCCCACTAGGCCATAGTATCACACTGAGGGGAAAGGTCAAGTAGACTAAAGTTTTATTTTTTTAAGGACTTGAGAAAGAAATAGGTTAAAAGGAGTAAAAGATAACTCAACAGAAGAATATAAGTTAACCCTGGAGGTTAACCTAACTCAATAGAGAATTAGAAGGAAAAGTATAAGTAAAAGGCTGGGGAGAACCTATCACTCATTCTGATTTTGTTATATTTCTTATTAGTGCTCTTGAGCATTTAGTTTGGGGGTTTGCTATACAAACCCTTGTGAGCAACTCAGTGGTGAAATATCCACTCACCTTGTTCCACAGCTTGGTCTCGGGGATGAAATATTCCTCCACACCATTCTATTCTCAACATATCTCCTTCTAGAGCTTCAGAAGACAGCATGGCTGTACTGTTGGGGAATTTCCAGCAAGGGCGCACCATACCATTGAGGAGGGTTCGATTTATCTATTCAGAAGGGCACAACTCTCTTAGAAGATTTTGTAGTTGGAGAGGTTTTCTTGGACGTTGGGCTTGAAACTTCAGGAGTAGGATCCCACTACGCTGATCTATTACTTGACCAAGTTTGGGTTCATTTGGAGCATTCTTCCATCAGGGCTGAATTATTGAGGGCTTCAATCTCCACTTGGAGCGGGGCACTCTCTAGTTGGAGGGTTTGACATTCAGATCTACTTGATACTGGTATTCATTACTTATCCTGCCTTTAGAGGCTTCTTTTGTATTGATGGGAGTGTTTTGTAGCAGCTCATATCTATTTTTTGTACGACCATCTGAGGTTTATGCCAGATCGGCCATCTATTGTATTGATCCTACATTGCTTATAATAAAAGGGTCAGATCTTTGCTTGTGCTTCTATATCTTGAATGTATGATGATCTTCATGTGTTGAATGAATCTTGTATGCACTTAATAACTCAATAAACACCTACACATCGACAAACCAGTGGTAGTTAGTGATTCCAAGCCAGAATTTGTCTTGGGATCATTACAAAAATCAAGAGGGATATCACATTACATTAGGTGGTTGACCACTATTTCGTAGTGTGAAATATAACCATAGTGCATATTTCTTGCATGGATAAGTGAGTCAATTTAAGGTTCACCCACCTAGAGATTCATACCCTTCCCTAAGTTGGGAATCCACTGCATGCATGAGCGTCCCTATGAATATTGGTAATTTCACCCTCTAATTGTGCATCCAAAACTAAAGATATAAAACAAATGTTAGAACTTTGAATATAGAAAAAAAAGTTCAAAAATTGGAACTAGGATGAGGATGGACTACTCACTAACAACACATGCACACACAAGTGAAGGTACAACCAAACAGGTACCTGTTAGATATTTCTTCATTGAGTGAGGAAATATTAGGAAAAATAGAGGGAAATGCGACTGCATCTAGTAGATATGATAAGGAAACAAGGACTAGAGGTGGAAAAGTCAAAAGAATTTTTTTTAGATGCATGGAATTTTTTCTTTCTGAAGGAGGATCATGCTCTTATGATGATGAGAGAATAAGAGACATAGAGGTGCCACTCAGGTATAATCATCTGGTGAAACAATGGGTACCTAATGAAATACCTCCTATAGATGATGACTTCATTGTCAACAATAAGACATATCACATTGCACCATCCTCCTTGCATGGCCTGGGGCTATTTTCCATGGATGGAATAACTGTACAATACAGTACAATAACTAAATTGATCGACTATGTCAGACCATGTTACAATTATAATGATTGGATGTGATTGGTCTGGTTCATGCGAAGTATGCGGAGATATGCACTTGCCCCAAATTATATACAGCTAATAAACAATGATAAAAATAAGGGAGCGACTATCTATATTGATGGAAGTCCTAAATCTTCTGAAAATATTGCATGGTTTATAAATAGCACACGTCCCATGACAGCAAACAAGCAACCGAATTGCATACATGAGGGATGCGAAGGTAATCAGGTAGTCCTGTGCGCAGTAAAAAAGATAAAGAGTTATTAGTGGATTACCATTTGAATCAAATAGAATCATCGACTAATAGTGTGAGGGTACTTATGAAACACCTCTTTAAGCAATCTCTACTTATTGCATTATATATTTTTTATATTTAGCATTGTTTTAAATATTTCACGATCCCAATTTTATAATAATGTGGGAGGTTGATCGTAGAGGTTGATTTTATTTCGGTGGAAATCAATTTTTTTGTTATCGCTAACAATTTTTTAAATATTTGGGGGTTCTAATTATATTATAATGTGGTAGGATGATCGTGGAAAAGGGCCAGCCACAAAACATGTAAATGCTTATCAATTTCCACTTTCATTTTACATGAATTTTATTATTTGCTTATATAATTTTACTGAAATAACAGTGTTTTTTTTGAAATTATATGTATTCGGAAAGCCATGTTGATCATGATTCCACCAATGAGGAGGGGTTGTATTCATCCCTTGATCCGATGGTATTAATAAAAAAAAAGGATCATTAAAGAGAGGAAGGGACTTGCTAGCTTATTAGATCGTCTAGATCAAACTCGCTACATCCCAGAAAAGATCAATCTCCTTATGTCACAACTTAACACATATAAGGTAATAATCATAATTTAAAGTGTTTTTTTCTATTGTACTCATATGTTCAGTTATTAAACTTTGTTCTTTAACTTTTACATTATCTCACAAAAAAACATATTATTTTTTATAAAGATATTTTTGGAGCTTGTTCAGCCCGGTGTTGGTAGTAGTGGCGTTGTAGAGACGCCACAAAGTCCTGATGTGGGAGTTCATAAAGCTGCTAGAGTACTATTTACTTCTCCATCTTCCACACCTTATTTAGATAGGATCCATGACATGCACCACCAAAAATCCACACATCGGTCAGACTCTAGAGATGGTGACAGAGATGAGGCTGATGATGTGGTTGACATGGTTTCATTTCCTAGAGCTAGACGTGTGACAAGCATGGGGACCCTTCCATGCACATTTTTGGTCGACAATAATGGACTTCCATTAAAACACATCAGACTCCCAAGTAGTTTTTCATATTTTAATCCTTTCATGTTGTCCATCTCATACCCAAATCATCTATATTATTAATTTTAAATTAATGATCATATATTTTTGTGTCTAGGAAATGACCATTTTTATAGGAACGTAGAGAGCAAGGCCTTGTTGATTTTTGTGGAAAACTTACGCATGAGGTGGAATTTCCAGAATTCCAACCTCAAAAAAAAACTTATGGATTATCTTGAAGGCCTCTTTAGAGTAGACACGTTCAATAAAAAAGAGGTCACCTCTATAGCGGGAGAATATTTAAAATATATGAAGGATGTTTATAGAAGAATATCGGCAGGAAATCCTAGGTACGAGCGTCCCCCCTCAATTCCAAAGAGGGAGTGGAAGGCAATAATTGATGATGCAAAAGAAAAGATATTTAAAAAATTAGGAGAAAATATAACGGGTACACCAAGGTAAATTACAATATTTTGATTTCAATACCAACTTTAATTTTCTTTAGATCTAAATAAAAGTGTGGTTATATATAACATACTTGAAAATTTTGATGATAGGTTTCTTGATACTTCGAAGGAAACCAAAGCAAGGATTTCCAAACATGGCCAACACAAGCTAGGCCAGGGAGGCTAGTTGAGGTTACAGTCATGAATTGTAAGTACCCAAACATCTTAAGAATATTATTTGTATTTCCTTACAACTTTCAGGTAATTGCAGCCAAAAACATTAAAAAAAAATATCCTTATGAAATGTAGGGTGACTACTTCGTAATTGAAACCAAGAAGGAAGGCCTCCAGCTTGGTTACAAGTACGGTTATAAAGTCATGGTTGATCATAGGAAAATCATGGGGCAGGCCCCAATATCAAGTTTGTGGGATAAGGGAAATAAAAAACAGTCCACATTAACCTTTCATTACTTATAAAATATGTAAATGTTTGATATCATCCATAATTTAATGTCTTACTTTGTTTTAATCAGGGGAGCATCACTATCAACGAAACCATTAGTAATGGAAAATAGAGCATTGATAGTGCAACATGACCAGAAGATCATGGTGCTCCCCACCAGCCCCATCCCAGTGGGGTGCAACCCCAAGATGTTCCTATGACTAAGGCCCACGACAGTAAAATGGATGTATATTAATCATATACTTAATAATTTTGTACTTATGAATTTTGAAATTTCAATGGCAGAGAATGTCATAGTTGAGCCTCCTTAACTTGAATATCAGGCGAACTAGGAAGCCATTCGAGCAGTGTCGACTAGAGGACTAGGTAAATAATTACATTACATAGTTTATTTTTTAATATTAATGAACTACTTCAATGATATTTGAAAATTGGCCATATAAATTTAATATTTTTTGTTTTTGTAGGTGATGGCCCGTCAAAACAGCCTCCACGTCGTGGGTATGAGACCAGACATGCTCGATGTGAAAGTACTGAAACAACGTCAGTTGTTGAACAGAACCCAATAAACAAGGACATGGAGATGGATAAATTAGATAAGAACTGGAAAACACAAAAGAAGTTTAAAAGAAATTGATGATGTGTAATAATTTTATAAGACAGTTAGATGTACATTATATAGCTGAACATGTAATGATGCATATAATTCATTTACATTATGGGTACTTTTTCATATGATAATATACACGAGGTTATTTCTATGGCTTGTATATATCCATGAATGTAATTTTAGTATACACTTAATGATAATTTCATCTTTTCTTAGTCTTTGTATATATTGATTCAATAATCCTTGGTTCTATCAGTTATATTGGCCTTGACATACAATTTTTGCATCAATTTGTGGCTCCATGGATATCATCCTATCGATTTGAAGGCATTGGTAAACATGAAATTTAAGAGATTGAATTGTTCAAGTTTGGATTTAAAGTTTACATGCTTGTTTCTTTGTGAGTTTCAAGAATTCCAAACTTGTATCTCTTTGTCTTTTAAGAATGGTAATCTCTTTGTATTTTAAGATATAATGTGAGAATCCAATAAAGACCCGGTTCCTTGTGCTTGTGCTATGGATTCTAGGAAACAAATAGAACTTGAATATCGATACACAAGACATGGCAAAACAACCAAACAACAAGCGTTATCAGTCAAGGAAAGATCTGATATATGTGTAAAAACCGTATGAAATGTTCAACAAAGACACAACGACACATCCATAAAATTCTTGCACCCACAAAAGACATCAAAGATGATATTAGAGTAAGAGAGATAACCTTCTATTCAATGATCAACCCTTAAGCTATCTCCTTTAGAAGGGGAAAAAACTATCTCAATTATTATTATTTTTTTAAATAAATATATGTTTGTTGGGTCATATCAGGAGTACAAATTCTCTTTGATATCTCATCAAAAGTTGAAATTCTTAAAGTAACTTCCTTCCATTATGAAGAGCATGAATAATTGTGTTTTTAAGTGACAAAGTCCGAAGAACATTCATTCTTAACCACCTTATCAAGAACCCTACTGACCTCCTCAATGTTTATTAATTCTTGCAAAGACCGTCCATTAATCTGGTAAATGTTACAACATTAGGATTGTATCCCTTGGACACCATCTCGTCCAAAACATTGTAAGATTCCTCCCACCTACATTCTTCGCTACTTCAATTTTTCTTCCTCCAATTGCATGTGAACCAAATGATTTACGACACCCATATCTTTAAATATTCTACCCAATATTAGACTGTCTATATAAACCCAAATGCCAACAATAATAATTGATCCAAGGAGTTAAAAATTCAGTTTGACATAAAGACATTGGTATTCTATAGAATTAGCACAATTTAATAGATAAACAAAAACTCCTCTTTATGAATATGCACCATGATCTCTACAAATATTAATTCATGCTAGTATCACATGATTTTCATAACTTGAAAGAGAGAGAGAACTCCATTTTTTATTTTATTTTTATTACTTGGGACTTGAAAAGAAGTCTAGTTTAGCAAATAAAGGTGGAGGACTTCAAAATTTGTCGATGTTCTTGGTAGTTATTTACATATAATATCTATGGCTCATGAGGAATCTAAGGTCTCACTTGCATTGACTTTTGGAGAGTTATTATTGTTCACTGCATCACCTTAGCATGATCTTTAGTAAGAATGTCAATTATTCATATTCATCTCGTTCAACAACCATATGGTGTCTTATAAAGTGAAACTCTTAGTGAAAACCGCAAGACAAATAAGTGGAACAACAATTCCACAAGTGACAAGAAGATTTTCCTACCATTTGTTCAAACCATTGTAGCACATCTTTGCAAAATCCAACAATGGATATATATAGAAATGAAAAATAATCAAGCACTAATGTTTTTTGAAGGCCAGTGGATTTTTTTCTAATGCAAAAATGTTTAGTGTAGTCCTCAAAGGCCCACATAATATATGTCATGCATCCATATCAAGTAGAATTTTCTAACTAGATTATAACCATTCATTGCACAAGGGGCCAAGGGGCCAATAATGGTTATTATATTTCCATTGAATGGTATAGGTGCCAATCTTCCCAGGTAATTCTTAATGTTATTATTGCACTTCCTTTATAAGCATCAATTTGAAAATTGTCCTAGGAATTATTCTCTCTATACTCTAATGGAACCTTTATCTAAAAAAGTACTAGTGATTCCCCATTCCTGCTACTATGAAAAACCAACCTAGAATTTTTGGCAGCCTTCCAAAGTATAAATTGTTAAAGGGGAAAGTTAAAATATAACAGAAATTCCAAGTAGTTTATAGCCTTAAGTGCCCACCCTTATAATAAAAATAATACAAGGCTTGAAGAAATTGGAGTATTTTCCCAATCGCCCATGTATATGCATTAAGATACCAATTAGATGCAAGTCATTTTATTTTCCTTTGACTTAGGGGGCTTCACATTTAGGTCACCCCTTTTTTTGTTATGTATCTAAACAGAAGCAATTTTCTAGAAAAAACAAGTATTATATCTAAGATGAAATTTTTTAAAAAATAAACTCAAGAATGGCAGCATAGGTACATGGGTACATGCATACAATGTGCTATCAGAATAGACACCCCACTGAAAAATAGGTACACTAGTATAGGAGTATGGCTAATACTATAAAGTACAAACACAAACATATTTTTTTTCTTGTCTTTTAAGGGATATGGCCCGCACTCTCCCTCCTCAAAACAATAACTTTTCCAAACCTATGGGGTATATCTTCGTAGTCCTAGATATCCTTGGGGGAATCCATCCCCCTTTGTGTTGGATATATTTCCATTGATGTCAACAGACAATGTGATGATATGTTGTTAATGATGAATTACCATAGATAAGATTTTCATTGATGTCAACAGTATATCAGTTTGCAAAATATGTCAAACAATATGCAGAGATCGAAAGTGCAAGCCTAGGAGGAGGAGAAAATAGGAGGAGAGAACAGTATGAAGATTGAAGCTCAGAAAGAAAAGCACATTTCACAGTATATCAGAAGAAGCGAACAGTATGAAGAAATTCGTGATTATTGTTGATCACAATAGGATCAACAATGTTCCTATGATAAAATCTTAGGAGGGATAGAAAATGAAGAAAAAAGATCATAAGAGATGGTGCAATGAATTTCAGAAGAAACATTGGATGACCAGTCAAACAATATATAATGACTGATGTAAAACAGAGATTAAACCTCAGGAGAGTTAATGAATGAAGATCAAAATCTCAAAAGAGATGCGGCAATAAAACTTAGTTCAAATCAAGACCATCGGATCTTCAAGCCAGATTAACGATAGGGATGAATTGCGAGGAGTGAAAGGAGAATTAAAATACTCGCCAGTTACAATCCCGCAATCTGCGTGGATCATCAGATCTCATAGCTTCAAATATCTATGACTGTGGTTGATCCAACAAATGACCAATTTAAGTCAGATTAAATTGTGACCGTCGGATGTGCAATCACCAAATCTACGACAGGTATAGATTATGGAGATTAAAAGGATAATTAAACATCGTTCTTGTTCCAATCCTGCAATTACTCAAGACCATTTGATCTTATAGATTTGAAGATCAACAATTGTGGTTAACTCACCAACAATGCACAACTTCCAATTGTGGAGTTTGGGTGACGAGTTAAATCACTCGCAAGTTGTAGTTCCACAATCAGTGTCAACCGTTGATCTACGTCAAGAATCTTCACAATCGTTGGATCCATTTTAAGTGGAAGGATGGGATAAGAGGGGAAAAACAATTGAAAATTTAATTAACCAAATTCTTGTCATCTGTCGGATCATGTTCAAGTGGAAGGATAGGATAAGATAGAAAAGTTGCATCACAAAAATATCGAGGTTTTGATCTAAGACACTGATCAACGAACAACATTCTCTTCATGTCTAAAGTTGCAAGGAGGTTGGGCTCTAGAAAGTCTAAGATTTGAAATTCCCAAAATGCAAATTTATGTCAACCGTCGGATCACGTTCAAGTGGAAGGATAGGATAAGATAGAAAATTTTCATCATAGAAAGATCGAGTTGTCAATCTAAGACCCTGATCAACGAACAACATTCTCTTTGGGTCTAAAGTTGCGAGGATGTTGTGCTCCGGAAATTCTGAGATTTGAAATTCCCGAAATGTGAATCGTTATCAGTCATTGGATCATTCTGAGTGGAAGGATAGGATAAGCTAGAGGAGCTGCAATGTAGAATGATCAATTCATCGATCTAGGATCATTATCAATGAACAATATTTAAGTTTGGGTATAAATATGCGAGGAGGTTACACTCAGGATAGTTTGAGACTTGAAATACCCGAAGCTCGGAAATCCAAAATGAATAAGGACCATCGGATTTGGAAAAAAAACGAGGACCATTGGATCAGGCTTGTTGGTCAGAAGAACACGTCAGCAAAAGGGCATATCATAGACCACATTAGCAAGGACACACATCAAACCACATTGGCATACCATGTCAGTAGTCTGCGTCAGGAAGGACATGTGGCACAGTCAGAAAATGACAAGTGTCAAGTTGAAATCAACATTTTAGGTACGTGCAAATCATGAAACTAAGTGACACATGGTAGTTGCTCAGATCATGACACGTCATCAAGTGACGTAAGTAAGTTACGTCACTCAACAAGTTTTGCTTCAAGAGTTTTACCACCAGCACTCGCCCAAAGTCCCGAAGTCTCGAATGTCAAAGACCCAAAGTGGACACGAGACGTCCAATCTGAAGATCACTTTGAGAGAACTCTCAATCATCGATCTACTATAGTGGAAGGATAGTGTAAGTGAAAACGTTAATCGACAGCAAGTGGTCTCCACTGTCTTATGTTTGACTCAATAGGTGATCACTCCAGAGGAAATAAAGGGTTGAGATTTTAACTCTCCGAAGTCCGGAGACCTAAGGAGATCTCGACTATTAATCTGAGAGGGAGACATGTCAGTCATTTTTCATCTCCGAAAGATTGAGATACAAAGGAAATAATGGGTTGAGACTCGAAATATCCAAATTTCGAAGACCCAAAGGAGATCGCGATCGTCAATCTGATGTCAGGTGTAGTATCAAGCATTGATCTGGTTCCAAGATGTAATGTGAACAGTCTGATCTGTTCAACGATATCATATTCGGGAGATTTGAAATGTTGGAAGTCATGAAGACCCGAAGTCCCAACAATCGTCCATTTCAGGAGACTGAATCATGACTGTTGAATCAATAAACTCTCAAGTGCTCATCTTGCCTAACGTGAGGTCACCTCTATTGGTCATATGCTAAAGAGAAAGGGAAGAATGTATGGGTCACTTAAATTGCTAATCTTTTGGTTCTACGCCATTGATCATATGAACTAGTTTGAAGGAATCATTGATCTCGCCTATCACAGAGACGAAGGAAATTGATCCATGATGTGATCGATTTGTGAAAGGAAAGGGGATGCTAGGTGTAATGTTGAATATCCGGATTGATGATCTAGTGGTCCCAAAAGATATTTAAAATGGACAAGCTAGTCATAACTTGTTGCACAAGTCGGCTCAAGAACTTAAACAAGTTTTGAGCATAAACGATTATAAATACAACCATGATTGGTTCACTTGGAAGGGTGTGTGTGAATGAAGAGTGCCTTTTGAAGTGAAGAGGTGGATCTAGACTTGAGGTCTGTGTGAATATAAGAGAGATGTAGAAGTGAAGAAGGTTCAAAAATATCAAAGGAAAGATAAAGCGAAGAAGGAGTGAATCTTAGAGAGAAGATGAAAAGAGGTGATGAGCGTTTATGGTATACCTCTGATCATGAGATAGAATTGATTCAATAATGAATCACTGCTACTATAGTTGGTTGAACTCTAGTTGGATAGGCCATGTTCTATCAACAAGTTGGGTCTTTCAGCAAGATGGGTCTTTCTTGAGAGTTAGTGCTCTCTGAGAAGTTGGTTCTTCTTACTTCAGTTTGTGATGAAACAAATCAGTTGGTGCTAGGAAAATATTTATTATTATATTCAAATATATTCATATAAATTATATGCAAACATTTGATATCTTCTGTGTGCATTGTGATTATGATTTGACTATTCTTAATCTGTTCAAATATGTTTTAACTATTAAACTGTGAGAAGAAAAAGTTAGAATAGTCCACACACTAATCCACCACCCCCCTCTTAGTGTGGGTAGTGATTTCAACAATTGGTATCAGAGCGGGTTCCTTCAAAACACTGTTTAACCACTGGAAGGTATATCTTGAAGAAATGAGTGGAAAGATGGCTCTCTCCTCAATTGAAGCTCCTTTATTTGATGGAACAAATTATTCTTCATGGAGAGAAAATATGAAATAGTATTTGAATCCAAGAGGATCTGATGTTTGGAATTCAATAGTAAGCAATCCCTGGGATTTAACTACATCAAAGAATCTATCAAAGATTACAGTCCAAAGAAGAGAAAGGAAGAACAATGAAGTGGCATTGAAGATTCTTCTCAATGGATTATCAGATACAATCAAGGCAATCATAGGACTATGCACATCTGGCAAGGAATTATGGATGAAGTTAGAAAATATGTATCAAATCAAAATAAAAGACACGGAAGACATTCCTATCAAGGATGAATATGGAGACTCAGCCATCAATAAAGGTAAGGACTCTCCAAAATATTTTGATTGCAATAACAATGATATTGAATCCTCCCCTAAAAGTAAAGAAGAAGACTCAGATACAATAACATAATGTTCTGTTAGCATTTATCCCATGGAAGAAGAAGAATAAGAACTATGAAAGGCCAAACAAAAGGTTGATTGGAGTCTCTGTGAATACCTCTATGACCACAATGAATTAGATTATAACTATCTTCATGACTACACTAAATAATTTCTTGAAAAGAGTCAAAATCATGTCTTGGAAATAAAGGAAATGCTCAAGGATAATGAAAAGATAATATATGAGTAAGACAATCAGTTAGAAGAGAAAGAAGAGCAGATAGAGAAGATGAAGAAAGAAATTATTGAAGTAACAGAAAAGGAGAAGGAAGATGATGAACTTAGCCATCAAAGACATATCCTAGAAATAAAAGAAAAGCTCAAAGACAATGAAGAAATCATGTCTGAGAAAAATATTCAGTTAGAAAACAAATAAGAAGAGATCAAAAGATTGAAAACAAAAGTGGTTGATATAACAAAATAAAAGGAAGAGGAAATCGAGAGACTAAAAAATGAAATCAGTCAAGAAAAAGAAGAGGAAATCGAGAGACTGAAAATTGAAATTAGTCAAGCAAAAGAAGAAAAGAAGGAAGATGATGAACCAAGAAAAAACCTTACATATATAAAATAACTAAGGGAAATCTATGTCAATCTTAAAATCCAACTTGAAGAAGTGAAAAGGAGAGAGGAGGTAGTTAGGAACCAGTTGGACAAAAAGGAAGAATATTGTCATGAGCTGGAAGCAGAAGTTGTGAATATTGAAAAGAAGGTTGAGAAGTTAGACACCCAAATCAAGTTCTTGAACAACTCAATGACCTTGGATGAGATCTTGGATAGTCAAAGATCACCAAATGACAGATCTGGTCTTGGATATAACAAGGAAGAAATCAATACGGCTAAGAAATCTGATGCAGGTCCTTCATTTGTAAAAGGTAAAAATAGGTCTGACATAGTTCCTTCAGTTGTAAAGGATGAAGATAGGTCTAAAACAACTCCTTCATTTGTAAAAAGTGAAAGAAGGTATGACTCGATTTCTTCACGTTCAAAGAATAAAAGCAACACTACAAAATTTATAAGATCAAATCATATACCTCAAAGCAAGTTCAGAAGAGAGACACCTTCATGGATAAATCAAAGAAGGTATGAGAGTGTCTTTAACAATTATTGTTTTTCTTGTAATGAATATGGTCATAATGCCTTGGATTGTAGGAATCATGGAAGAAAACAATTTGGTGGTTTCAACAACAGTATAAGATCCTGGAACTGCTATCATGTTGGACATACTGTTGCACATTGTTACACTATGAGATGTTATAGTTGTAGTGGATATGACCACAAAGAATATAACTGTTGGAACTCAAGAAAGCAGTCAATGAGAAATACTTCATACAGTATGAAAAAAGGAGTAAATGGAACATGGAAGAAAAATGAAGCTGTAGTAATAGAAGATCAGAGAACAAAGTTCAAGAAAGCATGAAACTCACATATGTGGGTAGAAAAGACTGAACAAGTGAATGGGAGTGAAGTTAATTGTTGCAAAAGAATTACAGTCATGTGACAAGCGTAGTATAAATTTGTCTTAGACAACTTTAGAGAAATGAACAGTAAAGAAGCATCTTGGATAAAGACAGATACATCTGGTTAGAGACCGATGAGAATCAATGGGAAGATCCAAGAGTTGTTTGAATAAGATGAGCTACAATTCCACAGTGATCCAGTAGGACTGCGACATCTGCAGGAGAAACATTCAGATGTACAAAATGAGGTACATGACATCCTGTAGAGATAACAAGAGGAGAAACCCTGCCAGAAAAATCTACCCTTTTAGAAACAAAGGGGGAGAACAGTCAGTAAAAATTCAAGGGAATTTTTGGTTAGTAAATAAGAAAGTAATTAGATTAGGTTTTGAAAAGACTTGATCACTACAAAAAATTGTATTAAGAAGACTAATCATTTGAAAAAAAAAAATCCCAATCAACTAAGATACGAAGTTAGTAAATTAACAGGGGAAGAAACCTTGTCAGGAAGAGCTACCTTTTCATAAAAAAAGGGGGAGAGTAGTCAGAAGCAGAAAGAGAGCATATTGACATGGGGAGTCATTCAGTTATGATAGGCATAACATAACTATAGAAAGAGTTACCCAAGTTCAGATTCTGGCCAGTAACATACATAGATTTACCACAGGAACAAAAACCCTTTGCCATCGATGTCAAAGGGGGAGAGAAAACTTCATAAGAGGAAAGCATCAAAACTTCATAAGAAGAAAGCATCATCACAGGGGGAGTTTTGTATATGAAGTTAGTGTGCTTCCCTCAATGACAAAGGAGGAGATTGTTGGATATATTGTCATTGATGTCAACATTCAATGTGATGATCTATTATTAATGATGAATTACCACAAATAAGATTTCCATTCATGTCAACAGTATATCATTTTGTAGAAGATGTCAAACAGTATGAAAAGATAAAAAACGCAAGCTCGGGAGGAGTGAACAAGAGGAGTGAACAGTTTGAAGATCGGAGCTCAGAAAGAAAAGTGCATTGCACAGTATATCAGAAGAAGCGAACAATATGAAAAAAATCAGGATTATTGTTGATCACAATAGGATCAACAATGCTCCTATGATAAAATATCAGGAGGGTTAGTGAATGAATATCAAAGCTCAAAAGAGATGGCACAATGAATTTCAGAAGAAACGTTGGATGACTAGTCAAATAGTATATTATGACTAGTATCAAATAGATATTAAGGCTCGAGAGAGCTAACAAATAAAGATCAAAAGATTAGAAGAGATGGCACTATAAAAATCAGTTCAAATCAAGACCATCGAATCTGCAAGCTAGATCAATGACAGGGATGAATTGCAGGGAGTGAAAGTAGAATTAAACTACTCGCTAGTTACAATCCCGCAATCTGCCTGGATCATCATATCTCATAGCTTCAAATATCTATGAATACAGTTGATCCAACAAACGACCAGTTTAAGTCAGATTAAATCGTGACCATCGGATACACAATCACAAAATCTAGGACAGGGATAGATTGCGGATATTGAAAGGAGAATTAAACATTGTGCTTGTTCCAATCCCGCAATTAGTCAGGATCGTCCGATCTTATAGTTTCAAAGATCAACGATTGTGGTTAACTCACCAATAGCGCACAACTTCCAATTAGGGAGTTTGGGTGACGAGTTAAATCACTCACAAGTCATAGTTCCGTAATTAGTGTCGATTGTTGATCTGCTTCAAGAATATTCACAACCGTTGGATCAATTTTAAGTGGAAGGACATGATAAGTGGGGAAAAAAAATGAGAATTTGATTAACTGAATTCCTATCAGCTGTCAGATCACATTTGAGTGGAAGGACAAGGTAAGCTAGCAAATATGGATCATAGAAAGATCGAGTCGTCAATATAATACCAAGATCAATGAACAACATTTGCTTCAGGTCTAAAGTTGCGAGGAGGTTAGGCTACGGAATGTCTCAAATTTGAAATTCCCAAATTGTGAATCTTCGTCAGCCATTGGATCATTCTGAGTGGAAGGACAGGATAAGATAGTAAAGTTGCATCACAAAAATATTGATCCATTGATCTAAGACCCTTATCAACGAACAACATTTGCTTTGGGTCTAAAGTTGTGAGGAGGTTGGGCTCCGGAAAGTCTGAGATTTGAAATTCTCAAAATCCAAATCTTCATCAACCATTGCATCATTCTGAGTGGAAGGATAGGATAAGCTAGAGAAGCTACAACACAAACAGATCAATCCATCAATATAGGATCATGATCAATGAATAACATTTAGTTTGGGTATAAATATGCAAAGAGTTTATGCTCAGGATAGTTTGAGACTTGAAATACCTAAAGCCTAGAAATATGAAATGAACAAGGACCGTCAAATTTGGAGGACAAACGAGGACCATTGCATCAGGGTTGTTGGTCAGTAGAACATGTCAGTAAAAGGGCATATGGAAGACCATGTTAGCAAGGACATGCAGCAGACCACGTCGACAGACCATGTCAGTAAGGAAACGTGGCACAGTAAAAAAATGACAAGTGTCAAGTTGAAATCATCATTTCATGTATCTGCAAATCACGAAACTAAGTGACACGTGGTATATGCTCAACTCGTGACATGTAATAAAGTGACGAAAGTAAGTTACGTCACTCTGGGAGTTTTTCTTCGGGAGTTTTACCACCATCACTCACCCAAAGTCCCAAAGTCCCGAATGTCAAAGACCTGAAATGGACACGAGGCGTCCGATCTAAAGATCACTTCGGGAGCACTCTCAATTGTCAATCTACTATAGTGGAACGATAGTGTAAGTGAAAATGTTAACCAAAAGAAAGCGGTCTCCACCGTCTTATGACTGACTCAGCAGGTCATCACTCTGGAGGAAAGAACGAGTTGAGATTTGAAATCTCAGAAGTTCGAAGACCCTAGGAGATCTTGATTGTTAATCCAAGAGGGACACACATCAGATGTTTTTCATATCTGGAAGATTGACATATAGAGGAAAGAATGGGTTGAGACTCAAAATATCCAAAGTCCAAAGACCCGAAGGAGATCTTGACCATCGATCTGATGTAAGGTGTACTATCAACCATTGATCTAGTTTTGAAATGTAATGTGAACTGTCTTATTTGTTCGATGATATCGTATTCGAGAGATTTGAAATCTTGGAAGTCACGAAGACCTGAAGGGTGAAGACCCGAAGTCACCACAATCGTCCATTTCAGGATACTGAATCGTGACTGTTGAATGAATAAACACTCAATCCCTCGTCTTGCCTAACGTGAGGTCACCTCCATTGGTCATATGGTCAAGATATTTTAAAAGGGAATAATGTATGGGTCGATAAAATTCTTAATCTTGTGCTTCTACACCATTGATCATATGAACTAGTTTGAAGGAAGTGTCGATATTTGTTATCACAGAGAAAAAGGAAATCGATCCATGATGTGTTCGATTTGTGAAAGGAAAGGGGATGCCAGGTGTAACGTTGAATATCTATATTGATGATCTGGTGGTCCCAAAAGATATTGTAAATGGACAAGTTAGTTATAACTTCTTTCACAATTTTTCTCAATAACTTAAACAAGTTTTGAGCACAAAAATATATAAATAGAACCGTGATTGGTTCACTTGAAAGGGTGAGTGTGGATGAAGAGTGGCTTGCAAGGTGAAGAGGCAGATCTGGACCTCAGGTCCATGCGAATATAAGAGATATTTAGAAGTGAAGAAGGTGTGAAAATATCAGAGGAAAGATAAAGAAAGAATGGGTGAATCTCACAAAGAAGATGAAAAGCGGTGATGAGAGTTTATGGTATACCTATGATCATGAGATAGAATTGATTCAATAATGAATCACTACTACTAGGGTTGGTTGAACTCTAGTTGGATAGACTATGTTCTATCAGCAAGATGGGTTTTACCTAAGAGTTGGTGCTCTCTGAGGAGTTGGTCCTCCTTACTTCAGTTGGTGCTGGGAAAATCGTTATTATTATATTCACGTCTATTCATATAAATCATATACAAACATATATCTTATGTGTCCATTGTGATTATGATTTGACTTTTTTTAATATATTCAAATATGTTTTAACTTCTAACCTGTGAGAAGAAAAAGTTAAAATAGTCCACACTCTAATTCAACCCCCCCCGCCCCCTTAGTGTGGGCGGTGATTTCAACAATTTGACCATACCCGAGACAAGTAAATCCTTGTTTTGTAGCATCCACCCCTTGTGTTTGTATACCAATATAACTGTGAAATCAAGAAATGTTATAAAATTTTTAGAAAAGGTGAAGTAAACCTAGATTCTAACTAAGGTTTTAAATAATGGTATGTATCAACAAATTATAGGGTATAATAAATAATAAGTAATCAATAATCGTAAAAAAATTCCGCTTCAATTATTATTAGCTAGATAAATTTTACAAACAAACAAATTTAGGTTTTTTTACAATACTCAATAGTCTTCAAAAACTTCCACTTCAACTATCATCAATTAGAGAAAATTTAGAAACAAACAAATTTAGGTGAATCAACTTCAAGTTTAAACTCTATCTTTTTTAGAAACAAACAAATTTAGGTGAATCAACTTCAAGTTTAAACTCTATCTTTTTTAGAAACAAACAAATTTAGGTGAAGGGACTTCAAATTTAAACTCTTTCTTTCTTTTTCTTTGCATTATGAAATAAAAATAATAATAAACAATTGTTTGATACAATTACTCTCTAATATTATCTTCGGTATTTCTTGAAGGCGTTTTAGTAACAAATTGTTAAGCCCTAATATTGTCTCATTACCACTTAATTGGGGAAGATTAAATTAGTAATGTTATTTTATTTATGTTGGCTTTATTCCATTAATTGTAATTATACCTCCTAGTCTCCTATATAAACCAAGGACACATTTTCATTTGGAATCATCTTGTACTTGAACATTTAAGTGAGGTAAAAGGAGGTTGCCCCCTCGAAGAGGCTTATTATTTGAACTTATCTCTTTTTCAAGGCATTGAGTACTTTTTCTGAGGTTTTTCTATGCTATATTTATATTTGGTTCCTAACATATGGTATCAGAGAACAAGGTCTTGGGGTTTCACTGCTACATCTGAGACACTTTGGAATTTTTGCTATAACTTTTTTCTACAACGTTTCAGAAGGAACGGATTGGAGGATATTTAGTAAATGGATCAATTTACGTTGGGTTACAATTTAATCTCCTGAGGCCTTATACGTTCGAATATACAACCTCTACAAGATAGGGTTCTGGAATCATCCTAAACTGAGTCATTGCGGAATTTTCACGATACAAAATTTTATGTAACATTTCAGACCCTGAAATCTAGACGATATTCACAGAAATTAGTAATGTATCTATGGTAACAATTTCAGCTTCTGGGTCATGTTAAATTTGTAGATACACCCTATGGAAGATAGGGTATCTGACTAGTCCTATTGACTAGTCTCAAGAAGGTGTTCCAAGAAAAACAATAATAACTTCTTCCTAGAGTATCCAAATTGAGTGGAACTAGTTTCATTAAATCATGGACAGTCTGTAGTATTGCTAGTACGAGTTTCATAATTTTATATCAATTATGTTGTGCGAGGCATGCTATACAAGTGACATCTCCTGGAAAGGCAAAAAATCACCAAGTTGTGGGGAAGTTATCGTAAATTCCACTTGGCACATCCAATTTTGATCAGACCTATGGAATTGCAGAGAAGAAATATCACATAACTACATAAAATAAATTTTCATAGCCAGAAGGCCCGAAACATGGGAGATACAACATAAGAAAGATTGTCTAGCAGAACCACCTCAAAATCAAGGTTCAAAAGTGATACTTGGCCAACATGCCACCCAAAAAGGGAACTTCTACACCAAATAAGCCTCCAGAAAATCCTACTTGGACTCTTGATGAAGTTGAAGAACTGTGTAGGGACATAAATGATTTACAAAATAATATAGTAACAAAAGATGAACTACACGAGATGGAAGCTAAGTTGGAGGAAAATATGGATGGTTTAAAATAGGAGATCATGGAAGTATTGAAAAATTTCATAACGGAGAAGACACCTGAAAGTGAAAATGCATCCCATGAAATTCAAGATGAGGACAAAAGGAAGGTGAATCAAGAATGGAGAAACTCCAACTTTGGATTGAAGACCAAGCACGTTGCTAAGATCGATATGAGGAAGTTTGATGGCAAGGACCCAATCACATGGATACTTCAGATGGAGCAATTCTTTGATCTACATAATGTGCCACATACACAAAAGGTACGAATTTCTTCTTTATATTTAGAACCTAATCAATTTGTATGGTATCGATGGCTTTTTTCTCGCAAATCACTCGTCACTTGGACAATTTTCATGGAAGAAATGATAGCACAGTAGGAGGATACAAGGAGAAATACCTTCTTTAGCCAATTCATAAATCTCAAGCAAAAGGGTTCAGTTACCGAGAACATTGAAAACTTCCAAAGATTGAATATAAAGGTAACCGATATTCCAGATGAGCACTTGATTGATGTATTCATAGGAACTTTAAAGGATAAAATTCAACATGAGGTTCACCTTTGGGAACCCAAATAATTGGAGAATGCATTTAAGGTGGCAAGAAATGTTGAAATTAAAAATATGGCTATGGCTACTAGAAGGACAAATCCTAACATCTATAGAGAGAACAATGCTCCTTCTAAAACACCTCAACCTACAAGGTTGCCACCTCAACAATTGGAGGAAAGAAAAGAAAAAGGTTTATTCTTTAATTGTGATAGTAAGTATAGAAAGGGGCATAAGTGTGGTGAGAAGAAATTATTCTACATAGATTGTGAAGAGGAAGAAGAAGAAGAACAAGAACCATCTCAACATGAAAATGTATAAGAAATTTCGTTTGAAGAGTTAACTCCCACGATATCGTGTAATGAAATGGTTGGAATTTTCACTCCTCAAACTCTCAAGATCGAAGGATACATCAAAAAGAAAAAGGTAATAGTCCTAATTGATTATGGTAGTACACATAATTTCATTCATTATAAATTAGCCAAAGCTCTCAATTGCTTTGTATATCTAGTGCCAGAGTTTCAACTAATGATCACAGATGGAGGAACTATCAATTGCTTAGGAAAATTCAATAAGATCAATATTACTATGGGGGAATATGTAATGAATAGTCCAATGATTTCTTTACCCATGGGTGGTGCAGATGTTGTACTAGGAATCCAAGGGTTACAATCATTAGGAACAGTGGCCTTTAATTTTCAAGAACTTTTCATGAAATTTTCATTGGAAGGAAAATAAATTAAGTTAAGAGGTATCACAGGGAAACCTGGTAAGGTGATAAGCTCTAACAACATTACAAAATTATTGAAAAAGGAGCATCAAGGCGTTATTGCACAACTATGCTCAATAGATGTTGAAACATCTAAGCCATATATTCCTCAAGATCTCCAAGGGATCATTGATAAGAATTCCAAAGTATTTGAAGATATTCCCAAAGGTCTTCCACCCACTCAAAATCATGATCATGAAATTCACCTAATTCCTAGGAGTGTTGCTCCTATCATCAGGCCATACAGATACCCTTACACCCAGAAGAGTGAAATTGAG
>ML788455.1:434177-461393 GCA_009831015.1 Picea engelmannii
CCCCTTGAAGAGGCTTATTATTTGAAATTATATCTTTTCCAAGTTGTTGAGTACTTATTTTGAGGTTTTTCTATGTTATATTGGTATTTGGTTCTTAACAAGGGTGATCCTCAGATAGAATGCCAATGTGTTAAAAAACGTGAGAGTTCAAACTCATTTAGGGTTCAACTAGGGTTATCCATCACAATGTGTTAAAAACAGTGGGTTCACGCTCATTTAGGGCTCAACTAGGGTTCACCATGTGATGGAAACATAAGGGTGGTTATCTAACTTGTAGACTGGATGCTAATGTGTTATATTCCACATGGTCCTTAGACGCCAATGTGTTAAAAAAAGTGAGAGTTCAGACTCATTTAGAGTTAAAGTAGGGTATGTCGTGTGATGGTGGCATAAGGGTGGTTATCCAACTTGCAAACTAAATGCCAATGTGTTATATTCCACATGGTCCTTAGACTGAATGCCAATGTGCAAACAAAATTTAATGATTTCATGCTAGTTTAGGGTTCAACTAGGGTTCACCATGTGATGGCCACATAAGGGTGGTCATCCAAATTGTAGACTAAATGCCAATTTGTTATCTTCCACATTGTCATCGAGGGAATGTATGGACTCACTGTGGCGGTTATTTCACTCTTAACATCAACTCATTTTGGCATTGTAGGTCGTATCAATGCCACTTCCAAAGTGATTTAATACTTGATTTGTGGAATACAAATATCACAAGAGGACGGCTTGCACCCTTCATGGTCATAGGCGAATTTCAAACAAAGTTCATTTGGCTTGATGCATTTTCACATTCCATCATCGTTTCCTTTGTTCATTCCACAACATAAAAATTATTTGAGAAGAAAGAAAGAATGTCTATCTCTATTTCCTCTAGTAACATGTTCTTCATTGGTTTAATTGATAGAGGTGCAAATAACAGGTTAAACCATTTTCCTTCCCCAAGGGTTTGTGAGTAGAATTTAAAGGCGATGGTTATGGATTTGTATTTCTAGTAAAAGGGGATCCCAAGTTTTGAAAGGAGACAGTTATGGATTTTGACATGAGATTTCATTTTCAAGTATCCTTTTGAATAGGGTCCAAATTATAATTTCTCCTTTTTAAAATATTAGTTATCTTTTGGATTGAGAAAAAAAAAAAAAAAAACAAATGTCATTGCAGATGCAAGGTTTCTATTTACAAACAAATGTTGTCATTGCAGGTTTGTATGACAACAAATGTCATTGGAGATTGCATGGTTTTTAGAAATGTTGGGGTTCTAGGTTTTATCAATTTCCTATATTAGGATCAGTGCTTTGTGCAAAGTTGTGTGTTTGTGTTAAGGATTTTTTTTCCTTGAAAAATCTCATAGGTTTTATTACTAGAGAAATTTGTCTAACTTCTATTCTGATAACATTGGTGTTTCTCATTTCATTTGTTTTGGTTTTAAAGATAAGGTCCAACATTTTCCTCGATGTAGTTAGGGTTATATTGTTGGAAGTTTTAAATAAGATGTTTGGTGTTCTTATTTCGTTTTTTCTTTTGTTTTAAATCCAAAGTCCAACATTTTCCTTAAATTTCTATTGTTGGAAGTTTGAAATAAGATGTTTGGTGTTTCTCATTTCATTTGTTTTGTTTTAAAGAAAAAGTTCAACATTTTCCTCCATGTCATTAGGGTTCTATTGTTGGAAGTTTGAAATAAGATGTTCAATGATTATTTAATTGACTACATTTACCAAAACTACTTATTAGTAGACTTGTGTTTTATTAGTGAAATTTTATTATTGAATGTTATAGATGTTTGGCAATTTTTTTTTGCTCAAAAATTATTTTTAAATACTGTACACTTTTGGTTATAATTGTATGTAGTAAATAATTTGCATATTCATGAAACTTATATCATAAACATATAATAAGATCTCTTCAAATATCGCTCAAATAATAAAATAATCATCAACATACTATGAATAAGGGCATCAATTTTTATTTTAGTTTTTAAATAAAGATATGTCGTCACAAGCACGATGACTGTAAGGATATATGTTTTCACAAGAGTGATGAATGTAAGGATTCTTGCGATGAATTAACTATACTATTGATGAAGATTTTTCGTCGATATTATAGTTATTTCGTCGCAAGAATCCTTATAGTCGTCACTCTTGCGATGATTCCTTTTTGTCGATAGTATATTTGATTCGTCGCAATATTCTTTACCTTGTCTCTCTTGCGACAATATCCCTAACTTGTCTCTCTTGCGACGATATCCCTAGCTTTTTTCTCTTGTAACGATCTCCCTAACTTTTCGTTCTTGCGACGATATCCCTACCTTGTTTCTCTTGCGATGATCTCCCTACCTTGTCGCTCTTTCGACAACATCCCTACCTTGTCACTCTTGAAATGACTTCCCTTCCTTTTCACGTTTGTGACGATTTCCCTACCTTATATCTCTTGCACCAATATCCCTTCTTTGTCCCTCGTGCGACAAATTCCTTCGTTTTTCTCTCTTGCGACATGTTTTCATGTTCGATGCACTTTCCATGACACGTGAAGCGACGTTTGGGAGACATAATATTCGTTTCATGAGCCGTTGAAAAATGACCCTTAAAAAGCGTTGAAAGAGTCGTCGCAAAATGACCCAAATTTACTAGTGTGTATGGAAGAAATAAATCTCAAGGAAAATCCCTCATTTCTTCCTACAATCACTCTACTCTGCCCCAAATCATTTGTCAAACTTAATCATTTCACCTTACAGTTAAGTATCGCATCGTGCAATTCTATCCAGTCCATACAAAACACTATGTCATAAGATCCTAATATTGTGACATAGAGATCTACCTTAGTTACAAAGTCTCCCAAATTAATGCTACAATCCGTAACTTTTTCTCCAACTTTATGTTTGGCACCCGATGCCATTTATATGTATCTGAACTTGTCCTGCTCGAATTCCTTTACCTTAATTCTCTTTGGTGCTACACTAGAGATAAATCTCTCTGTAGCACTTGTATCTATCAAAATACTAAAATTTTGGTCAACGATTGTACCTGACGTCTCTAGCATAGTGGACTAGTGCTCCACTTGGTAGTTGTTCACGGTTGCATGTATCATGTGGGCCTTTCCCAGATCTCTAATTGTATTGGGTACTGATGATCCGACCACTCTCACCTTCTCAATCAAACATTATCGCTAGTAATGTGGCTCTCCACATGTCAAACATCTAGTCTTCGGTCCACTGCTCCTCGTCCACGAAGTGGATTTGTTGGCCTAGGAGTCTTTGATCCTAGTCTATTCTGTTGAATAGGCCTAAACTGTTGCTACTTCTCTCGACGACGTTGTTACTGCTTCTTTGGTCATATGTAAAGAGTCATTTTCTACGGAGATTGTCATCGCATTTTCATGAGCATAGGTCCTTTGGGCATATCTCGATGCCTTGAAGTCTTTTTGGATAGTGTTTGATGTTGCTACGATCTTAATGTCATCTGTCCATTCGGTCTAGAAGGAGTCCTTCCTTAACCCCCATGGTTTAGTTCTTCCTCAGCTATGAGGGATTTCTGAACTGCATCGTGCTATGTTTGAGGCATTAGGATCTTGATCTTTTCACAAATGTTGAAGTTAAGGAATAACACAAACTAGTTGACCTATAACTTTTTTGTGTTCAGATGTGTAGCATACCTAAGTAGCTCCATGGATATGGCCTCATACTCTAGCACCATACAACCACCCTATCGTAAGGTGTTGAATCCTTAAACTGGTGCTCAATGACTTCCTTAGACAATTACCTCTCTTGAAACCATTCCTCCAACAGCTCCCATGACTTGTCTTCGATGCCCATGTTTAGTTGAGGTAGGAGTGTCTTCCACCAAAGTAGAGTGATCCCTTTCAATTGGAATACTTTCATGTGGACCTTCGTGTTAGAGGTGTAATCACGAAGTGCAAAGCACATCTCCATGTTCTCCAAGCATGCCTCGGTGGTTGAGCCATCCGAGGCACCTCAAAACTCGGGAAACTTCACCTTCTTGATTTCTCTATGTATACCAATACTAGTAGCTAGAGCGCATTGTGAACCCTCATTGGGAACATATGCGCTACCCTCATCTCTATCCAGTCGATTTATCAATGCCTCCGACATCCTTTGGAAGGATCTCATGATACCTACCACTTCTCCCATAGTGGTCTGCTCCTCCTCAATCATATGTTTTTCCTTAGGTGTTAGACCCCTATGGAAAGGATACTATTGGATGTGTCACAACTCTTCCTCCAGCACCACGACATCTACTTCCCTTGGGTCCTCTAACCACAATTACCTGCATGGACAATTTTCAAAATTTAATTAGTGACATATTTATAATTGTTTAATTTAACACAGTGGAAGGCGTAATAGTCTAATGTCATAGGGTTGAACCCACTCTTTTACCATATGTAACATACCTCCATTTACAACACAAAGGTAAGTGAATACAATGAAATATCCCTTTTCATATATATGTGTGTGTGTTTGTGTGTGCGTGTGTGTGTGTGTGTGTGTGTGTGTTTTAAATACACAAGTTACAAAATCATTTGTTACAACAATTATACAAGGCAATATCAATTATCTACAATTAAAACAAATATAGGTATTCGATCTATTCATGTTCAACATTTCTAGAATTTTTGTGAAGCACAATATACCACTATGCAACATTATGACAAGTATCAAGATATAATTACATAAGGAAATTTAATAACATCAGGTCATAACAAGATAGAAAAATAATCAATGTTTACTTGTCCAACATCCTACCCTATAAGGTTAGGATCTTCAAGACACAGGTTAGGATCTTCAAGACACATAATCAACGCTCATAGTCCAAGATTCATCCGGTCTATCTTGACCATTTAAAGTCTCGGGAATGACACTTGTTCTGAGGAACATGAAGATATCTATACACATAACCATCCCTAGTCAAATTCCACAGCTAAGTGAATTCTCTAAAGAATAATCCATCTATATTAAAGAATTAACAAATTTATAACGCCAAGAACTATTAAAAGTCTATTGCTACTCCTAACAATATCTCACTAATGTGTAACCAAAAATTCATATCTCACTAATGTGTAACCAAAAATTCATGCAAGATTTATCTCATTCATAAAAGGATGAGTAACAACTCAAAATTTCAAACGACAATTAAAGGAATTAAACACGCAATGAATGCGGCCTCAATAATTCATAAATTGAATTTTTCCAAGTCAAGTTTCATTATATTATGAACTATCTAGTAAGCAAAAGAACATATGAACTCATCTACCTTTGAATTATAAATGGAAGCACAAATAGTGCACTAATTATATATAAATAATCCAGGTTTGTGTAAAGGAAATTTCGTAATTCAATTAGAGGTCAAACTTTCAACGAGCATTCATAATCCATGACCAAAATGTATACAAGATAAAAGGTAAGGATGGTTATGAATTATTGATTTCATACCTAAAAAATATCATCTCAAGTAAATAATCCTTTTATCATTTTCAGTATTATGGTGGGTATATTATAACGATAGATAATAATCTAGATTCAACTATGATAAGACAATGTTTTACGCAACTATAAGAGCTAAGCGATAGGAGATAACATAATTAATTAAGAATGAGTCAAGTTAGAATCTCCCTACTTAAAGTTAATCTCATTTTTGTATAACAAAGTGATGTCAAAAGAAAACAAGATTTAACATTTACTGCTCCTAAGCATCCAAGGCATACTAGAAAAACATTAGTTGAGTAAGAAATTTAATGTGATGAAAAATATCATTAATAGTCAACCTTATCATTGTATCATCAAATTTACTTGAGCTGAATGAGCCGACTGGTTACTCAGAGTCAAGATCATGGGTTAACTTATAAACGGTAAACATGAAAGCACAAGGGAAAGATAATCAGAAAGAGAGGACTGACAATGCCGTCAGGGACCCAGTTCTATCAACCATGGAAATGTCTTAATTACCTTGACGAGTTAAGAAAATACTCACTCTGCACTCTGCTAAAATTCATTAGTTTGGAGGGATCATAAGTTCAGAGCGAGATTAATTAAACGAATAGTCACTAGTAAACATCGACATAATGTACTCCCTCAAAATTATTATCGCAAGGGTAAAATTCAGTTTCTTCAATGACCAGAAACTCATAAATGACTGGAATTTTATACAGTATGTATCCATACATTCATTCGAAACCAATTTTCTCAATTAAGATACAAATAAATAGATCATTCCAAATCGTAAATCAACGATATTAATATTCAAATGAACCACTGAATTCCCATTTAAAATACAAGAGGTCAATTTAATTTTTCAATCCTTCAATTTAATGACAATGATATATCCTTGCGTATCTACAGAATTTTAAAATATCCTAGATGTCGATTAAATTATTCCAAATCKACATTTAACAAGAATTAATATTTAACAAAAAWCAACATTTTTRTATATAAATACATAWACTATCCTTCCTTCAAATTCTTCRATTTAATGAGGAGGATGTATCTATACATCTCAATAGATTTCTAAAATATACCAACAGTTTATCAAATTTTTCAAAATCGACAGTTAACAAGAAATAAAAATGTAGCGAAGAACAACATTTTTATAAATACATAACTATCCTTCCAAACATTTTGGTGCACATTACAACTTTATTGCACAGTAAATTGACTAGATAATGAAATATCGTGACCGAATGTTGATCCAAGGATGATGAAATGCAACCTAGAATTATGCGCAATGTGTTATCTTTCGCATGTTAAATACAAGACTTCACTARTACCTCCCARCCAATACTAGGGGTATTTTTCTTCTCCCTTATCCCTCCGAGCCACAAAGGAGCCGCACATAAGAAACCAAAAAACAATATCTCCAAGGCTTTCCTCGCAAGGTAGATGTTCCACTCTTTTTGCAAGCTTGGTATCCCAAATGTTAGGGACCTAACCTCCCTAACCCCTCACATAGGTAGAACAATATAATTCCATGTAATAAGTGTCAATATTAATTAGGCCTATCAATAAGGAAGAATAAGTCAAATGTAAGAAGACTTAATAGAAGCTTCCACTTCTAGAAAGATCTTCCTCTAGATTGTTCTTTTGAATAGATATATTTTGTATAGATAGAAGTAGAGGGTATGAGAAATCTTGTCTTGGATATTATTGTAATAGAGCTCTTCTCTACTATAGGTTTCCCCCTCGAAGAGGCAAGTGAACATTGCTATCAGTAATCAATGTGTTCTTTCTGGTGTTATTTTGGTATTATTCTTCTATTATTCTAGTATTGTTTTGGTTATATCATTGTTTCTATGCCATTTATAGCTAATTATTTATGTTTTGCATACTATTTTATATCTAAAATACCACAAGTGGTATCAGAGCACCTTCCTCGACAAAATATTGTGAGTTAAAAAATTTCATGGTAGAGATGTATTCTAACATCTTAAAGCTCCATAGATTTCTCGTTACATGCATAAAACCATGGTCGGGGAGTCATACACGTAGGAAATACAAGTGGTACTCAAGTGCACATTTGTTGGCCACCCTTGTAATCGTTGTTGGTACCCCTTCAAGTGGTAGCGCATCAGACAACACTTGTATACGTATTCACCTAGATTTCCTGAAGCCCTCCATAGATAAATTGATCGACCATTTAACTGTTATAGTGCCACTGAGAATATCACTCGGGAAGATACTCTCTAGTACCTCTGTACTGAGGTACTACGGCTAAGGGCACGGTCTATCCTCCTTAGTTTGTTCCCTAATATATTGGGTTGAGTACTACTGTTGGACCCTGCACGTATATCAAAGAGATATAGCACGGGAAAACATTTTTTTGTGGAAACCCTGAATATCCTACCCCTAGGGACAAAAACTAAAAAAAAAACAAGATCTATTATCGCACAACCACACTTTTTGCATTCTAGTTGCAAAATTACTATGCATTTCTTCCTATTAAGCATTTGGGAATTTTGTCATTGCAGTATTATTTAGGACAGAGTATGATTTCGCAGGAGTTAAAATAAATAAATGAGTATAGTGGTCTCGTCGACACATTTATTTGGGACCTATCCCACTGGGTTCCTCTCTCTGCCCCGATTCTAGTGAAACCTATCATTTTTAACATAATTTATTTTGTTTACCCGACCATTCTATGAGACCCTTATTTGGCCCCTATCCCATTGGATCCCCCTTTTCTCCATGATCACAGTGGTACTTATCATTTGATACGCTTCTTCTTAGTGGTCCCACCCACCGCTCTAGACCACTTTTGTTTCCCTTATGCCATTTTCCTACCCATTTTTTTCCAAATGGCTACCACAAGAGCCCAAGAACTCAATACCTTGATTGTTGACAACCACTAGAACAAGAAATACACCAATACTATCACTACCAACATTATCTCAATCAATTCATCTATTAATGTCCTCAAGGAACAATGTTCCCACATCAAAGACCTCAAAGACCTCAAAGGCCTCAACTACACCTTTGAACACTTCATGGGCCATTTCTAGAACCCTTCCTCTTCTAAACAACCATATTATCAGGGTGACCATGACTCTTCCAATTACCAAGGTCCTGATACTCCCGAATTTACTTGAGACCTCCACCCTCCCCAAATTGAGGTGAAAAAACTTGATGGATCAGATCCCACATGATGGGTCACCCAAATGGAACATTATTTTCTTTCCATGCAATTATTGATGATTTAGCCAAGCTTCGTTATGGTGTCCTATATCTGGATCCAGAACGATGGCAATGGTCACAATGGAAAAATAAGGCACGCCAATGGTATGTTTCTTGGACATAGTTTGTGGATGAACTTTATGATCACTTTGAATCTAACACCCACAATTTAGGCCATTTGATAAAGTTAAAGAAGTCTGGGAAAATGGAAGACTTTATTGCCACATTTGAGCACTTGGATTTTAGAATGGAGGGCATGTTAGATGATTTATTTAGGGAATTATTTATCAGTGGCCTCAAAGATGAAATTCGTACCCATGTTCTCATGACACACCCCTAGACTTGGTTGGAATCTACTCAACGAGTGAAGGAATCCCAACAGATTGTCTCCTCCCAGAACCGCAAACCCTCCTTTCCTCCTCACCCTAAACCCACCAATGTTTCTCCTCTTGCAACTCCCCTCAAGGTCCAAAAATTAACCAGGGCTGAGATGGCTAAATGTCAAATCAAGGGTCTTTATTATAATTTTCAGAATAAATATTTTCCCGGGCACAAGCGTAAGGAAAAAAATATTTTAATGGCTGTGACTGGGGATCTTTCTGAATAATATGTAGTTGTTCCACATGTGGAGGAACTACCACTGCCATATGACTTCACCCGACTCTCTGACCCACCCAAAGTCGACCCAATGATTTCACTTAATGCCCTCACTGGCTTCTCTACTCCCTAGATTCTCAAATTAATTAGTTACATACAAAATAGGAAAGTAATCATCCTTGTGGATAGTGGTAGCACCCATAACTTTATTCATCATTGCATTGCCCAAGAAGTCAATTGTTACATCTGTGCTATCAATAATTTTCAAATCATGATTGCCAATGGTGGTTCCAATAAATGTGGGGGATGGTGTGAAAATGTGTGACTCCAAATTGGTCAATATCATACGAAATCCCATATGTTTTCTATAGACATGGGTGGTTGTGACATTGTTCTTGGTGCTGAATGGTTACACACTCTAGGCCCCATTCTTATGGATTTTAAGGACTTAACCATGTAATTCCAACAGGAGGGACAACAGTATAATTTCCAAGAAATCACAACAGGCTCCCATGAGATCATAAGTTCCCATTGCATGGAATAGCTCCTCAAATAAGGTAATTCAGGAATTATAGACCAACTCCACTCCACTCATGTTGTTGAGACACCTTATGTGCATCCCAACCTCCAATCTATCCTCTCCTTCCACCAAGTTGTTTTTACCATCCCCAAAGACCTTCACGCTTCCCATGGAATCCATGATCATTCCATCCTGCTCATCCAGGGTAGCCTTCCCCCCAATATCCATCCTTATTGCCGTCCCTTTTACCAGAATAATTAATTTGAGAAAATTGTTCATGAATTACTAGAAGTCGATGCTATTCATCCCAGTACTAGCCACTATTCTTCCCTTGTGGTCATGCTCCTCAAGAAATAAGGTACTTGGCACATGTGTCCTGATTTTTGCGCCCTCAACAAACTCACAATAAAATATGAATTGAGTGGTGTTGAGTACTTCACCAAATTGGATCTACATTCTGAATACAACCAGATCCATATGAAAGAAGAAGAAATCCCCAAGACTTCATTTCACACTCATGAGGGTCATTATGAATTCTTGGTAATTCCCTTTGGATAGTGTAATGATCCTTCCACTTTCAAAAGTCTTATGAATCATGTCTTCCATCCTTTTCTCCATCATTTTTTATTAGTTCTCTTTGATCATATTATCATCTATAGTAAATCTTGGCCATCCCATATCTCCCATGCGAATCAAGTTCTCCATCTACTCTTTAAGCACCAACTTTTCCTCAAACAATCTAAACGTGCCTTTGGTGTCTCAGAAGTGGAATACCTGGGTCATATTGTTGGTAAAGATGGTGTTCTAGTGGATCCTAAGAAAATTGAATATGTGCAATATTGGACTCGCCCTAGAACTCTGAAGAGATTGTGTGGTTTTCTGGGTTTAACGAGATATTATAGGAAGTTTGTTCGGAATTATGGAAAGATTGCAGCTCCTCTCAGTTCCCTCCTTAAAAATAATTCTTTCACTTGGAATTCAGTTGTGGATCATGCCTTCCAAGCCTTAAAAGATGATATGTGCTCGACCCCTATCCTAGAACTCTCCGACTTCACAAAGACATTTGTATTGGAATGTGATTTTTCGAGGAAAGGTATTGGAGTCGTACTCATGGAAGATGGAAAACTCTTGGCCTGCACCAGGAAATAAATTTCAAAGAGACATTTGGGGGAATCCATTTATCAAAAGGAAATGTTAGTTGTTATGCATGTTGTGGATCTCTAGCATCGTTATTTATTGGGTCAACGATTCCAAATCAAAACTGATCATCAGAGTCTCAAGTATTTCCTGGAACAACTAATTTCATCCTTGACACAACAAAAATGGGTGACCAATCTGTTTGACTATGATTACGAGATAATTTATAATAAGGGAAAGAAAAATGTAGTGGCCAATGCTCTTTCCTAGAAATATGAAGAACGTGGGTCCCTTTTCTCCCTCTCCTTCATTGTACCATATTGGCTCCAAGATGTTCATCAAGAACGGTTGCAAGACCCCAAAATTTCTAGCATGCTCCACCAATTGCAACACAATTCTTTAGTTTCTCTAGGGTACTCTTGGGATAATGAAGAGCTTCTCTACAAAGGTTGTTTGTATTTATGCAAGCAATCGAAATTTAAATCCACATTTCTTTCTAAAATTCATGCCTCACCCACAGTCGGGCATTCAGGATTTGTCAAAACCTATGAATGGGTCAAATGTTATTTTTTCTGGGAGGGTATGAAACAGGATGTCTGCACCTTTGTGGATTAATGTGAGGTCTATCAATGCAAAAATGGAGAAACTATAAAAGCTTCAAAAACACTCCAACTGATTCCAATTACCCCTGCTATTTGGTGAGATATTTCCGTGGAATTCATTGTAGGCTTACCTAAATCAGGAAATAATTCAGTCATCATGGTGGTCATCAATTGTCTCTCCAACTATTCTCATTTTTGTTCTCTTTAACACCCATTCATAGCTGCCACAGTGGCTCAAATATTCATGGATAATATCTTCAAGCTTCATGGCATGCCTAATTCAATTGTCTCTAAGAGAGACCCAACTTTCACCAACAATTTTTGGCAAGAATTGTTCAAGATATAGGGCACCTAATTGCATCTCAGCATTGCCTATCACCCCCAGATGGATGGCCAGACTGAATTTGTCAACAAGTCTTTAGAAACATATTTGTGGTGTTTTTTCATCTGAGTGGAAAAATAGGTGGGCTCAATGGTTACCCCTAGTTGAATGGTGGTACAACACCTCTTACCATAAAACTACTCGCATGACTCCTTTTGACGTAGTCTATGGCCAAAATCCTCCATCAATTCTCTCATATATGTGAGGGGTCTCGAAGGTTGAAGAGGTTGTCACAAATATTACAATCCGGGAGGCTATTCTTCGTTCCCTCAAAGATAATTTGGTCATGGCTCAAAATCGCATGCAAAAACAAGCAAATCAAGGTCATTTCTAATTCCATTTTGTTGAAGGGGAACAGGTATTTCTTTGACTACAACCTTATAAGAAGACATCACTCAAATATCAACACTGTTATAAACTTGGGCACAAATTGTATGGTCCTTATACAATTGTCAAGTGTGTGGGATCAGTGGCCTATCAGTTATCTCTACCCAGTCAGTCAAAGTGTCGTCTTGTTTTTTAGGTTTCCTGCTTAAAGAAGGTGATTGGAACTAAGTTCCAAACACAAACTAGTCTCCCTAAGTTGGATGAAGAAGGTTTTGTTATCACATGAAGTTGTCAAGGGTAGTAGGTAGCAGCCATGAGCACAAAGAACAACACTCAAAGAAGTCCATTTTGGGTTGGAAACATAGGCAAGAAGGCGAGTGCAGTTTTCAATAGTAGAGATCCACTATGCAATTCAGATTAACATCTCTCAGGAATTCAGAATTCCAAAATTTGTGCTAGGTTTAGTGCTAGAAAGAAGCCCCAGAGTTAAATATCAAGCACCACATATCCTCCTCCAGCGGACGGTCACGTTTTACTTCGAGAGTTTGGGATTTCGGAATTTTGGGACTTCCCATCTCGATTTCCTCCAGAGTGCTTTCTCCAGTAGTGCACAGATATCTACCGCGTCTCTATGCAATCAATGACCAAGGTTTCATATTTGTACTTCTTTGGCAATTCAGGCAACTTCTGGTCAATGGATCCTCTATTTCCTTTTCTCTTGGAGTGCATGGATCTCTGTCGTGTGTTCTTCCAGATCTAGTGGTTGTAGTTTACTTTGGGATTTCGAGTTTCTGGAGTTTTGGCTTCTCCACTCCTGATTTCCTCCAAAGTACTTTTCTCTCAGAGTTTCAGCTCTTTTCCATCTGTCCCTATGGATGATGGCCACATGGCATTTTTTTTAGGCCACCACATCAACTTCGGAAGATCATCCTCCAGGAAGTGTTCTTGTTCAACGACAAAATTAGCGCCATGTCTAAGCATGATTTGAAGGATTATATAGTTGGTGGGCGGATAAAATTTATCTATGGTGCTAAATTTAGCAGGTGCACCCAAATCGCAAATTGCGACTAGTTCAATTACCATGGTTCATTTCGGGGGAAAAATATGCTTGGGTGTTAAAATCCTTAAGCGGGCCGAAATCTAAACCATGGTATTGCGGGAGAACTACGTGGTAGAAGGTGGTGAGTTTCATGCCCAAAATATGTGTGGATCTAAACCATCTTTGGTGGCCCTGCAATCACGAGCTTATTTAGTATCAAATCTGAGAGAAACACGTAGAATCCCCCTAGGCATTGAGCCTCATCCTGATCCTGAGGAGAAGTTAGTTAATAAAAGAAATAACTATTAGTTGAAACCTCAACTCACTCCATAAATAGAAAGCATGGAGGTTCTGGCCATGGAGATAAAAGATTCTAGGCAAGGGGAAGTTTTCTTGTAGGCCCATGCTAACCCAAGTTTTCTTCTGACAGAAGGAACAATGCACATGAAGAATCCTTGGATAGGAATGTTAGCTCGCACTCCTAGTTGCGGTTTACTATTTTGAGCATAAATACATCATATGAATGAGAGAAAAAAGGGTGGGGGGTTTAGTTGAATATGACTCGAGAGAGTGTTAGGGGAAGAGCACTGTGTTTTTCAAATTGTAAGCCTGGGGGGCATGGATTGTAAAATATTATGTTATTGAAGATTCCTTTGAGCTGTTTTATTAGACTGTCTTCTATATTTCTGTTATATTTTTCTTCTTGTCTAGATGTAGCATCTTTATTTATGGATTCCTGATACAATAGAGGATTTGTTGTTATCTTTCGCATGCTTCATTGGATGTGGCATATTTGATTTATGGATTCCTTAGATAGTAGAGGAGTTGTTGTTATTGTGCCCATGCTTCACTAGATGTTGCATATTTGATTTATGGATTCCTGAGACAATAGAGGATCTGTTGTTACCTTGCCCATGCTTCATTAGATGTAACATCTTTTATTTATGGATTCTTAAGACAATATAGGATCTGTTGTTATCTTTCCCATGTTTCATCATTCATTATTCAGACACATCTATATTTTTTGGAGGGAGGATATTTGCTTAGTGAGTTTTCATCTTTATGTTAATTCTATTATTCTCCTTTTCATCATTACACAAATCCCTTGTCTGATAGGCAGTTTAAATGCCTTCATTGAGAAGAATACTTATGACTCCATAGCCCAATGGTCCATCATTGATCTACAGTGATATCTGCTTTCTTTTCCTTTCTTTAAGGTCTTGTTGATCCACCTACTCAAACCATTTCAATTCATTTACATTTTGATGGGTATTGGGCTTATCCTCTTGCAGTCTGAGGGTGAATCTCAGTGCTAACATCATTGGTGTCATTGTCGGGGATGAAAGTGAATATATCTTCCATGGGATAACGACAACAAAGATATCTAATTTTAGATGGTGAATTGAAGCTAGACACATTATTGTAACTACTCATCTTTCACCATGGCGAATCCATTGGTTTGAAATTAATAATATTTTAGCTCAGAGGTATTTTTTCTGTGATTTTTCGAGGATAGTTGGTTTCCCTAATCCATATCCTAGTAGAGATGAATGGGAAAGTATCCTTTCTAAATTTCGAGGAGAAGAGTGGGAGGTACCAGCTGAACACTTGTTGGATTTTCATGATTTTATTCACCAATGTCATATCATGCATGAATATGTTCAGATAAATATTTCCAGGTATTCATTAGAGGGGATTGCTAGATTGATGCCGATCTCTTCCAATTGCAAGCTCTTTGGCAGCTTTCATGCAACTTTTAATTCATTTTGTAAAGAGTATTTTTCAGCTGAACATATTTTTGAGGAATGTTGCGATGAGTTTTATTTTCTCCATAAAGTTTCTTGTAGTCATGAAATCCAAATTTGTGATGGAGCATTTATTGTAGAATAAAATGTCTACCATGAAAATCAAGAGGTGTTGAATGATATTCATTATGATAACAATAACATAGAAACATCTGGAATCATATCAGATGTATCAATTGTTTTAAATGTTCATGAAGATCAACATGTCTCTTTTGAATGTTCTGACATCAAAGAGCAAGTGTATACATCAGCAAAAGAAATTTATGGATCTGAGTTACATGCATATGATAAAGAGAAAGAGCCATTCATTGATATACATGAGTATATTTCTTTCCATCAACTAGCAGATGTTATTAGAGAATATAAAAGAGAGGTTTATAATCATCTTGCATCATCCATTCACTCACTTGTGCTTGCCATATATATTCAACAATATGTGAGCATCTATAAACAATAGCATCCTTTGTGTTACCAACCCAGTAAGTTTTATCACCTATTTTATGACCCTATAGGAGAGTACATGGAGTTGCATTTCCTCAATGTGTTGAGGCCTTCAAGCTTGATCTAACCTTCATCATTGGGTGGTAATATCAAGAATGTAATTAATTTGTTGTCACAATTTTACTGTCCCATGCTAATCGGTGATAGATTTAATACATTTTCAATTAGGACGTTACTTGAATGACTCTAGTGGAAGTTTGTATCAACCTAACACATTGTAAAAATCGGTTAGTTTAGGATTGTACATAAATAAGCTCCTTGTAGAGCATCTGTGTGTGTTTTCTTTTTAATTTTAGTAGTGTACATGTCAGCCTGTTGTCTTCAACAAAATGTATTTGAGCTTGACTCCACAACCCAATAGCTAAGGAATTGGATCTGCTTGTTCTTGGTATCTCAAAGGGAGCACGACATCCCCTGTGGAACCAATGTTGTCACATGAATTTGTCAAGGGTCGTAGAAAGCAACCATAAGCACAAAGCGCAACACTCAAAGTAGTCTATTTTGGGCTTGAAACACAATAAAGCATGCGGGTGTATTTTTCAACAATAGATATCCCCTATGCAGTTTAGATTAGCGGCTCTCGGGCATTCATAATTCCAAAATTTGTGTGAGTTTTAGAAACAGACAAAATCCCTGTAGTTAAATATTAAGCACCATGTGTCCTCCTTCAGCATACGGTCAGGATTTACTTCGATAGTTTGGGATTTGGGAGTTTTGGGACTTCCCCTCTCAATTTCCCCTAGAGTGTTTTCTGCCAGAGTGCACCGATCTTTGTTGCGTGTTTATGCAATCGACAGTTAAGGTTTTATCTTCGTACCTCTTCGGAACTTTAGATGAATTTCGGTCAGTGTCTCCTCCATTTCATTTTCTCATGGAGTGCGCAGATCTCTCCCACGTGTCCTTCCCTATCTAGCAGTTGTAGTTTACTTCATGATTTCAGGCTTCGGGAGTTTTAGCTTCTCCACTTTCGATTTCCTCCGGAGTACTTTTCTCTTGGAGTTTTAACTCTTTCACCATCTTTCCCTCTAGATAATGGCCACATGTCATTTATTTCAGGCTGCCACATCAACTTCGGGAGATCATCCTCCAAGAAGTGTTCTTGGTCAGCGCCAAAATTTGTGCCTTCTCTAAGCACGATTTGAAGAATTCTATAGTTGGTAGGTGGATAAACTTTAGTGGTGGCGCTAAATTTAGCAGGTGTGCCCAGATCGCAGATCATGACCAATTCATCTCCCATGCATCATTTCGGGGCCAAAACATGCTCGAGCATTAAAATCCTTGAGCATGATGAAATCTAAAGCATGGTATTGCTGGAAAAATACATGGCAGAAGGTGGTGAGTTTCGGGCCCAAAAGCAGTGTGGATCCAAACTGACTTTGACAACACCGCAATCACGTGCTTATTTAGTGTTAAATTTGAGAGCAGGAACTAGCATCCCCCTAGGCATTGAGCCTCATCCCGATCCCAAGGAGAAGTCAGTTAATGAAAGAAAGAACTAGTATTTGAAACCTCAACTCACTCCATAAATACAAAGCATGGAGGGTCTGTCCGTGTAGACAAAATACTGTCAGCTCGAGGTACCACGAGGGGCAGTTTTCCTACAGGCCCATGCTGACCCAATTTTTCTTCTAACAGAAGGAATAAGGCACATGAAGAATCCTTGGATAGGAAGGCCAACTTGAACTCCTGGCTGCGATCTACTTTTTTGAGCATAAATACATCATATGAATGAGTGAAAAAAGGGTGGGGGTTTTAGTTGAAGATGACCTGAGAAAGTGTTAGGGGAAGAACACTGTATTTTTCAGATTGCAAACCTGAGGGGCATGGATTGTAAACTATTATGTTATTGAATATTCCTTTGAGTTGTTTTATCAGAATGTCTTCTATGTTTCTATTCTATTTTTATTCTTGTTTGGATGTAACATCTTTGATCTATGGATACATGAGACAGTAGAGGATCTGTTGTTATATTTCTCATGCTTCACTGGATGTGGCATATTTGATTTATGGATTCCTGAGATAGTAGAGGATTTGTTTTTATCTTTCCCATGCTTCACTAGATGTTGCATCTTTGATTTATGGATTCCTAAGATAGTAGAGGATCTATTGTTATATTTCCCATGCTTCCCTGGATGTAGCATCTTTGATTTATGGATTCTTGAGACAGTAGAGGATCTGATGTTATCTTGCCCATGTTTCATCATTCATTATTCAAACACATATATTCTTTTTGAAGGGAGGATCTTTTCTTAGTGATTTTTCATCTTTAGGTTAATTCTCTTATTCTTTTGTTCATCATTACACAAATCCCTTGTCTGATAGACATTTTAAATTCCTTCATTGAGATGAATAATTATGAATCCATAGCCCAATGGTCCAACACTTATCTGTAGTGATATTAGTTGTCTTTTCCTTTCTTTAAAGTCTTTATGATCCACCTACTCAAACCATTTCAATGCATTTACATTTTGATGGGAATTGGGATTATCCTCTTGTAGTATGAGGGTGACTCTCAGTGCTAACATGTTCCTTATGGTTGCATCCACAAGCATTTTTGGCCTAGAGAGGGCATAGTCTCCGTCAGCACACCATCCAAGAAGTGTTAGTCGAATGGAAAGATACCCCTCCAAAATATGCCACCTGGGATCTGAACACCATTCCACAACAATTCCCTCATCTTAAGCCTTGAGGACAAGATTGTTCTTCAAGGGGTAGGGCATGTTAGGGACCTAACCTCCCTAAACCATCACATAGGTAGAATAATATAATTCCATGTAATAAAGGCCAATATTAATAAGGTCTAGCAATAAGGAAGAATAAGTCATATGTAAGAAGACCTAATAGAAGCTTCCACTTCTAGAAGGATCTTCCTCTAGATTGTTCTTTTGAATATATAGATTTAGTATAAAGAGAAGTAGAGGGTATGAGAAATATTGTCTTGGATATTATTGTAATAGAGCTATGCTCTTCTAGATTTTTCCCCCTCGAAGAGGAAAGTGAACATTGCTATCAGTAATCAAAGTTCTCTTTCTGGTGTTATTATGGTATTATTTTGGTATTATTATGGTTATATCATTGTTTCTCTGCCATTTCTAGAAAATTATTTTTCTTATGCATACTATTTTATATCTGGAATACTACACCAACTCTCACAAGTAAAACACAATCAAAACCATTTTGGAAACATAACCTTACCCATAATAAGTGAGATCAATTTTCCTTCTACACCATTTGTTTTATAGAAATTTCCTCACAGACACATGTCCTCATGCACAAATAATTAAATTGTTTAGATTAAATTAATTATGATTATTCAACCACACACTTGTCACATTCTCCCCAAGTTGCACAAGTAATTATCATTTTTATTTTATTTAAAAATCCAATTTCCTCAAATTCCCCAATGTGTTCCTATTTTCGCTCTTAGGTGTCCCTTTGTTCCCCAAATTTTCATTTAATACGTGTGTCCTAACTAGATCTTAGTTAGAGTTGGATTATGAGTCTTCTTCTAGTTAGAATAGTGGTAGATTTACTCTAGATACCATTATATGTGTCCCTCTATTCTTTCTTATTGTTATTTCTTCTATTTTAAAATCCAATTTATTATTTTCATGCACACTGTTGGTGTCTAAGATGTCCTAAAAACAACCTTAGTTTAACATTAATTTATCAACCCATAGATTCGTCTTTTATCTCAAGAATATCAGCAAATTCTATGCAGGTAGCCTAAAATCGTGTAGCTAAACCAAATCTAAGTTCATCAACAATCAAGTTCCTCAAACGTTCACCAAAGATTCTAAGAACTAAATGGAATTGAAATCTAATTACTAAGATGCTTTGAAATGGAAAGGAACTAATTAATCTATTGAATTCACTTAACTAGAAATTAGTAATTGAATCTAACTAAGGACTTACAAAATTAACTATCAATTTTGAGTGTTGATTACTGGAAAAGAAATAACGAATTACTCTATCTACGGAAAGAAACAAAAATTATAATCTAATCGGAAGGGACAGCTAATGTAACTTTTACCGAAAGGAACAACTATTGTAACCTTAACCGAAAGGAACAACTATTATAACTTTAACCGAAAGGAACAACAATCGTAAATCTGAGGAAAAGGAACAGCGCAGATGAAAATGTGAGGAACTGTCAAGCAATAACTTCAGAAATGGAAATCATTAATACTTGAGGGAAATGTCTATCTTCTATATGCAAACAATCATAAAATTATTAACACACTTATGCATCTATCCTTGGCTATTGTAAAAGAGATTTGAATCACAAAATAGAAATCAAACTTCGAACTGATACAATTACAGAATGAGACAGTAGCTCCTTCAGACTGGGCCTTCAGTCTTCAGAAGTACTGCTATGAGAAACGCAGAGCACATAAATGATAAAAGCACTCAAAACTTTCATTGATTCCATGGCTGGTAAAACATTTACAAAAATTGTTTGCGCAGAACAACTCTGAATCTAATTACTTGAATGTGTGTTTTTTCTCCATTTTTCTGGATCTATTACCCTCTTATACATTACAATAATTTGGGTAAATCAAGCTATCCTGAGGATCAAAAGATCCTCATGATTGCTTTACTATTATAAAATTACAATATAGAAAATACATTATCTTCAAACTGCTTTGTGCCTAAAAAGTCTTCAACCTCCAATAACTTGTGCATAGCCAAAATCTCTTTGGTTATCTTTGACAGTTATTTATCCAATTCTGCAACAAAATCAAACCATTCCAATCGTAAATTAGAATCTATTTAATAAAACTTTAATAACAAACCTAAGAGACATATTAATCATATTCTTTCCTATCTATCCCTAACTATCTAAAGAATCAATCAAAATCATATCATGAAATGTGGGAAAAAGGAAGATATTTATACCTTTTTTGTAACCCAACACACACATGTGCATTTTATCTAATATTTAGATTTTACTCACTTTTTCCTAGAATTTTATTTATCTCAATTATTTTAATTTATTTAATATTTTTAATTATTCCCTTAATTAAACTTAGACTTAGGCTTAGTCTTAGACATAGGCTTATAATTAATAATTTAATGTTTAATTAAATATTTTAATGTAACGTTATTTCGAAGGAGCTCTGTATAGAAGTCAAAAACCCTAGCTCTACAGGCGCGGACCTCCTTCTGTAGATGGAGCCACCACACCTAAGTCCACCATGCTGCACCAAGATACCACTACTGATCTATGAAGATGAACCCATGAGTGGGGGGACAACCCCCCTCTTACAAGAACGTGGTTGCAAATGACTGGGAAGGACTAAGAACTAAGTGACCTGCCTTTGAACTATTTCCCACCTACAGGAAAAACTCTTAGCCAAGGAACATAGATTCAACAAATAAATGGAATTGGAACTAAGAATGTCTCATCCAAAGGAATATCATGTATGGGAACCAGGAAAATGCATTCCCAAATTGTAAAAACCGCTCAAGTACACCATTATCTCAACCAAGGTTGGGGAGCACACCCAATTCATGAGAGATCATGTTCTCATAGGAAAGTTTATGGGCCTATGGTTATATGAAAGGGACCTCATGTGATGGATCAAATATTGGTTGAACCCCAAGGGAGACTACGAAGTGCAACTCAGTTCCAAGGCTTTTTTTACAATCATCCTCTACAGTTTAGAAGACTAGGACATGATTTTTGAAAATGGATCATGCTTCTACAGCTCTGTACGGATATTCCTTAGTTTCTGGATGGATCATTTTATTCTAGAGAAAGAGGAATTCACCATTGAACTAGTCTGGATCAGACTATATTCTCTAGCACATGAATTTTGGTTGGAGGAAATCCTCATGGGAATAGGGAACACAGTGGGAAGAAATGTAAAATCCTAAAAGGAAACAAAGCAAAGAAAATACACTTACTACGCCAAAATATGTGTTTACATGGATATATCAAAGTCTCTACGAGGTTTAGTAACCCTATAATACCAGGATGAACACTCCAGTCAAACCATGGACTTTGAGCACATCCCCTTTTGCTACAAAAAATGTCATGTGCACGGTCACCTCTTCCGTGGATATTGCTTAAACACTGAAAACCCAAAATCAAGGAAAGTAAAGAAAAAGGATGGCTATACGATGGTTATAGGTAGGAAAAAACAAACCCCTAGAAAAAAAATCAAGAAATCACTAAGAAAATCCCCACCAAAAATTCCTTTGACATCCTCAACCAACTCCTAGAGGAAGAGGATGGAAAAAATCTGCACAAGAAGGACAACCGAGATAATGAAAAAGGAAAATCCACACACCAAATGGAATCATCCAAAGAACAATAAAAAGAAATGGGCCAAACAACCCCAAAATATGTGGACAATTCATAGGATGGGGGGGATACCCTAATGCAACTAGATGAATAGGATCTGGCAGATATAGATCTGGAGAAACTAGAGGAGGCCTTTAAAAGAAAAGAGTTGCAAACCATCTGAGTAGAAAAACTCATGAAAGTACATAAATTTTTCATTGAATCTACCACGAGATCCACCTGAAGATTAGGGATATCCTCAGACCCAGCCTCTGAGATAAGACATACCTCTCATGAAAGAAAACATCGGGGCCACAAATCTGCACACCAACTCATCAAAGAAGTAGGAAACTACATTCTCAATTCAGGGTAGTTCCAGAGACTCACAGAAGGGTACCTCAATCCATGCCCCTATTGATCATGATGAAGATCATCACTTGGAATATTAGAGGGATTAATGGAAGGTCCAAACAAAGGACCCTTCTTGAAAAAATTTGTGTAGTGAATCCAAACATTCTTCTCTTATAGGAAACAAAATGTTTTGGCGATGAAGAGGAGGACATATTCCAACATTGTTGGAGGACCTGCAACTCCATTCATACAGAGTGAAATGGGGCCACCGAGGGCCTACAAATATAATGGAACCCTACTAGAGTTATCATAGACCAACCCTTCTCCACATTGGTCACACTCACCGCTCACTTCACGGTCATAGGCTCTAAGAAAGAGGGGATCATTACAAATTCTTATGGGCTACAAAGTGATAAAGACAAACAATTGTTCTTGGGAAGAATAGCTACAATTAGGTCATTGTTGGGATCATCACACTGGTTGATAGGAGGTGACTTCAACATCATCCTTACAATCGAGGAAAATAAGACAAGCACCAAGCGACTGGATCGGGATAGTGGTAAGTTCAGAACTGTAATCAATATAGAAGCTATAAATGGTATCTTCACTTGGTCCAACTGCATATTGGGGCACCAACATGTTGCAAGTAGACTAGATCATTTTCTCATCTCCGAATCACTATTTCTGGATGATCTGGTCCTTGAAGCCAACATTCTCCCAAAATATGGCTCAGATCAGTAGTTAGTTTCTCTCTGGTTAGACACTAGCGCCACACCCAAGCTTAAGCCCTTCAGATTTGATAAGTCCTTGCTCAACCTCCCAGACTTTCAAAACCTCTCCAAATATTGGTGGCAGTAGGAAGAAATAGACCATGGCACATGTATGTATAAATTCTAGCAGACATTAAAAAACTTCAAAGGAAATATAAACTAGAATAAAAATGTGCTTGGAAATATACTACATAAGAAGACAGATTATCGTACAACACCTCAAATCTCTACAGTAAGTCTTTATTTTAGGGGAAATAATGATAACCTTGATAAAGGAGGAAGAGTAGTTATAGGTAGGACTGGAAGAGTGACAAAATCAAGAGGAGATACTCTAGAGGAAGAAATTCAGACTATAATGTCTCAAGGAAGGGGAAAAGAACACCAAGTTCTTCCACAGATCCATGGTTCATAGAACATACATAAAAAAAATCACTCAACTAGAATACAACCAGGGAAACCCCATCGTGGATCATGCAATCATAGAAGAGGAATTTAAAAACTACTATAAATATCTTATGACTTAACCCATAAAGGATCGAGCACTTATTATTCACAAGATCAACAGGCACATCCCCTCCCTAGTAACATAGGAACAAAATGAATCACTGACCTGACAAATCACACAAGAAAAAGTCTATCAAGGGGTTAAAGAGATGCCCCCAAGAAAAACCCTGGAGCTAGATGGATTTACAATAGACTTCTTCCACTACTATTGGTCGTTGGTCCAGGAATAAGTCTAGCAAGTAGTTGAGGAATCCAAAACTTATGGGCAAGTTATTTTGGCCTTCAACACCACCTTCCTCACTCTAATCCTAAAGGAAGAAAGGGTAACACATCCCAAACAATTCCAGACAATACCACTCTATAATGTAATCTACAAAATCATCATGAAAGGTATTTACCTTCAAATCAATCCAATATTCCCCTTCATCATCTCTAAATATCAAGCAAGCTATGTGGAGGGGCATCAAATCATGGACAGTGTCATCCTAGCACATGATGTCATACACTCATTCAAGCCAACACGAGCCCCGGGTATGCTCCTAAAACTTGACCTTTATAAAGCTTTTGATAGAATAAGCTGGCAATATATGTGCTCCCTCCTTGAAGCCTTTGGCTTTGATAACAACTGGGTAGCCTCGATTATGCATCTCACTTCCTCATCCTTCTTCTCCATTCTTGTCAATGGAGTGCCCTCCTGACCCTTTTCTCCCACCTGAGGCATTTCGCAAGGGGATCCCCTCTCCCCTTTCCTCTTTGTCATAATGGAAGAAGGCCTTGGATGCTACATCAAAGAATCAATAAACAATGAATCCCTTAAGGGTATACCTTTCCACAACCTCCAGCCAGCTCCCTCCCATAGTCAATTTGTACATGACACACTGTTGCTAAACACCCCCACTTCCTACGAGTCCAACAAGTTCAAAATCATCCTCACCGACTTTGCAGATGCGTTAGGAACCTCTCTAAACCTCGACAAGTCATAGATATACTTCTTCAACACCCTAGTGGCAATACAAAACCATGTCTTCCGACTTTTGGGCATCCCCAAGATCTCCCTTTCATCCAATTATCTGGGTGTTCCCCTCATGGGAGAAGCCACTCAAAATATCTCCTGGGACAACCTATTGTTTTCCATCTATAATAGACAAAGAAACTATACCTTCATATCTCTAAACCTTGTCGCTCGCCTTGCTCTTCCAAAATCCATGCTCCAAGGCCTACCAACTTACCTCTTCACTTCCTTAGCAACACCTCAGTCTATCATTAGAGCCATCAGAAACCTCCAGCAAAAATTCCTGTGGCATGGTCATCAACCGAATCAGAAATGGGCACTCATAGGCTAGGATGAAATTCGTCATCCCAAATCACTGGGGGGGATGGGTCTTAGCATCCCACAAAACTATGGTGGTGCTGGCTTAAGCAACCCACAGAACTATGGGAAATAATCTGGAAACAAAAATATGTGCCTAGTATCAGAGAGGACCTTCGTACTAGACTCAATGATAAGATTGATGGTTCCAACATCTGGAGCATAGCTTTGAGAAACAAACCACTCATACGTAAATATGCATTATGGGAGATATGAAATGGAGAACACTCGTTATTTTGGAAAAACTCTTGGCAGAAACAATCACCCTTATCCTCCATATAAGATCTCACCCCNATCAATATATGCAATCAATGAAAACTATACATGTAAAATATCTATGAAAGGAAAAATCACCACAACACCCCTGATGCATATGGAAAAGTCGTCGCAACACCCCTGACGCATATGGAAAACTCAACCCCATGAATTAAACATATAGGAGGGAATGGACATGCAGGTCTGGAGGGACTGTGCTAATCAGTTACAACAGAATAAGAAAGCATGCGAGCCCAAAGCCAGAAGATCCCAATCAACTTATATATATGAGATGTATACGATTGGAAAAGGGCTCTCTCTCTTTCTTTCTCTCTTGCTCTCAGCTCTTAGTTCTTTTTCTTGATAGGTTGAGTTTTGTTATTGTTAAGAAAATGTTGTACATGTAATCTTTATTTGGTTCTTGGTAAATAGATCTATGTGACATGAGTTCAGCGTCAGAACTCTATAATAGAGTACCAAGTTGTATATCTAAGATTGTATCCGATAAGTTCTGAAGATAATAGATGAAGAAGGACCTAAAATTTTGAAATCTAATGTGTCATACTGTGTTTATGATTATGCATTGTATATTTATAGTACTTCTTTATGTTTGGTAAGCTCAATATGATGTCTATGTGTATGAATTCTTTTCGCAACTTAAGTATCTTCAGTTCTTGTATGCATGAGTTCAGATTTGGCTTGTAATTGGTCTATCTTGCACAAGATCATGGTGAGTGTTGAAGGCTCTAGGAACCCACCCAAGTATTCTCCTTTCCCTTCCCTATCCTTTTGTCTTGGTTGCGCTTCGGGTAAGACTTCTTCTCTTGGAAGGAGATGAAAATTCCAACACTCTAGACTACATGGTACCTTTTGTTGGTAACCTGAGAAGGACCCTGGTTTAATCAATTCCACACCAACAAAATGGTTTTGTTGCCGAGATCTGTAATGAAAGGGAACCTGTAGGGATAATGATTTCGTAGATTCATAGACCTAATATTCACCAATGGTGGGAGAGAAATTGTGACGCCTTCATATGGAAAGAAGCGGAGTTGAGAGGAAAGTCTGTGAAATATACATGGGGGGTAGTCTTTTAATTAGAAATATCGAGTGACCAGTACGAGATATTCTGGGTTAAGTTCCTGGAAGAACATTTCTACTTGATAGATAAGATCCAAGAAGCTCAAGAATTCCAAGAACGAGTCAAGAATACTTGTACTTGTGATACATAAAATATTGCATCACTTCATCGGTTGGATCATCCAGTCACGTGAATGATTGATTTATGGGTCAATACCACATTAGAAGGATACATTATTGAGTTTGTGGCTAAGAATCAACAATAGTTTTCATGAGCATAAGTTGATTTCAAGAAATATGCAAAGGGAATACTGTTCATAGAAATTCCCCTGTGGATTAAGTTTTTCTTGATTGAAGACAGGAAGTTGACTATGTCCTGGACTAAGATGGAAGCGTAAACACCCTCGCTTGGGGTAGGCTGAGTTTGGCGTGTATTCATGGCCTTCGAAAGGGGAGAGGGTTCTTTGAAAAATAGGGTAAACATCAGGTCTTTTTCCCTCAGATGAACATAAACGTTTTATGGAGTATCGCTCGAGATGCATTGGGAGGTATGTAGTTTCTGTCAAAACCCAACTTCATCAATTTGTTCAATTCAACCATCATGAACCTTAGGGACTTACCATTTTTTGGCACCCCTGGAAAATTTGCGAGGTGTAACAAGTTTTTGATCAGCAGGTTGCATGACAAAAGTATGTGTTTGGATAAGATATATCTAATCCACATAGATAACATCCACTAGCTTACTGGACTGTCCCTTGAGGGTGAGGACGTGTCCAAAGGTTTCCAGGGTCCTAGAAAGCACRGCAAGAAGAAGGGGGAGCCCAGCCTATACGAAAGGTTTCACACACAGAGGGGGGGGGGACGCATAGCTAGGATCGAACCAATACTACCCGAGATGGTCATGACTGGTTGCTACATCATTGCTAGCAAAGTGATGAGGTCCTACTACAAGGGAGAATGCACACTCGATGCTTTATCAATGGCCGATTTTTGTGCTAATGGAATTTTCTTCAA
>ML788455.1:468740-488795 GCA_009831015.1 Picea engelmannii
TATGACCCGGGACCGTTCCACATAAAAAACGCGCGGGGAGTTTGTTATGGCCCGTGGCCATAGGCATATGCGACAGGACCGGGTGCTAGCGCGCCAAAAAGGAGCCAGCGCATAGCGCTTGGCCCTATTAAAACCAATATGACCGCGAATAAGGTGCGTGCGCCTAGGACTTGGGGCTAGCGCCCAAATTATTGTTATGCAGTGGGTTATTTTCTATAGTATTTGGTTTTTTTATGGTTATTATGCCTATATTAAGCAGATTTCTTCCATTTTGGGGGGATATTGGGCATTTTTGGAGGCCAGATTCTTGGAGGAAGTTGGGGATGTAAAACCAACTCCAAGCCTATATAAACCAGGCGTATTTGAGGCCAAACAAATTCATTCAGAGCAGAGTTATGCTGAAGGAAGGCCAAGCCAAAGTTAGTTTGATGTAGGGAAGCCTTTGAGGTGGAGATGCTGTCGGATCGTTTCTGGGAGCTTGGAGCATCCGTTTTGCATGTCGTTTCTTTTGCAGGGTTCTAGAGATCTGGGACAACAAGACCAGATCAGTCTTGTAGCCATTTGGCATTGCTGAGATGTAATTTTGAGCACTTGAGAAGAAATAAAGAAGCCTCCCCCACAAAGAAAAAGGCCCAGAGACGTAGGCAAAAGTTGTGCCGAACTCCGTTATCAACCTGTGTTCTTATGGTTTGTTGTCTATTATTCATTTCAGATCTACATATGTGTATTTGACTGATATAATCCTCTTCTTTCCTCATTCTTTCATTAAATTCTCAAATGGTTAATTTATACATGCAAGTTTAAAACTCAACCATAGTCATTTAAAAGATCCTGCGGATCATAGAAGTTGTGAAAGAGCCTAGTACTTGACTTGAGGACGATTCAAGGCTTGTCGTCAGAGCCTATTGGGCCCTTCATTTTTGGATTTGAATCTTCCCAAGAAGGAATACAGTCCCGGTTTTAGTTTATCATGAGTTTCACAAACTACAGAAAAATATTGATAGTGGAGTGAGGAAAAAAAACAAAAATCGGTTGCGGAAATGGACAACGCAACTGTTACACATCAAAATTACTCACTTCAATAGTGTCACAAGTGTCGTCATTACAAGTGTCATAAGTGTCTCATATGTCCACAAGTATCGCATCTTGACCACAATTTTTTCAATTGTCACAAACATCATACTGCCATTTACCTATGTCGTGCCTCTAACGACATCACAAAGACACTTAAGACACCCTAAAGACTAGTTTTGAAGAAAAAAAATCACTTGACAGGGAATACAAACCTTTTTCCACTGAAAGAACCACTAAAAAATGGATTTTGGATAGGATTGCTCCCCTACCCACTGTCAGGGAGTGCTAGCACTCCCTAGGCATCTTTGGGGGAGTGTTTGAGTGCACTGTGCACCCTTTTGGGGGAGCGCTACCCTTTCTGAGTGAATTTTTGGTTTGTTGGAGGAAATCAATGGACAATCCCCTCAATATCTGAAGGTAGTTGGGTTCGAATCTTGGATCAAGGCATGATCTTAGGGAAGATCCTCAACTAAAGGAGAGGAATCCTCAAATTATCCCAAATATCTCTCAAGTGGTTGGGCCTCTCCAAGGTTATATAAGGAGGCCTTCTCATGGTGAAATGGGGGAAGAGACTAGAGATTGATGCCAAACTTATGATCCTATAAGTGGTATGAGCATGGAAAATATTAGAGATGTGAAACTTATGATCTCATAAGTCAGATGTCATCAAAGCAATCAATGTAGATTACTATAGCAAAGGGGTTGGACAAGGAGAACTAGAAGAAGTTGTTGCCCCTTCATCAAAGGATTGTAAGTATTTTTACTTGTTCTCATCAATATATCAATGCTTGGCCTGTTTCTTTCAAACTTATCCTTGTTCCAAATGATTTTGTCTGTAGTATATGGATCTATATTTGAGCTAATCTCAGTAGAGTAGGAATTCCATTGTATCTTTGTTATTTCTACAGGACCTATCAGGGAGCTCAGGATCGAAGCTCAGCCTGGACTTTGTAAGGACAAATGCCATTAACAAGGTACATATATTTTTTCTTCTCCTTCATACATTAGCTTGATTATATATGAAAGGATTTCAGTGTCCATGTTAAGAAATTTTTTGTCTTGGCCTTAGGAGTCTAGAGACCAAGAGGGAATCCACTTGTCCGCAGGGGGATTCACCTACAACAGAAATTGGTGACTCCACTGGGGAGGATATCTGATTTTTGTTTCCTTTCCCAAATCTTGTTTTGGCCCTTTTCCCACTCATTTGACCTTCTCCATACTATCTTTTTTATTCTTAGATTTGTTTTATTGACTCTTTATTTCATCATGATCACCCTAATTTGTTGTGTTTGCTTAATTTTTTGAGTTTCTGGGCATTTTTCTGAGCTTTTGAAGCAGAGTGATCCCCTGCCCTTGTTATCAGAGTGCCAACACTCCCTGGTGGTATTACATAGAGCGTTGGAATACTCTGGTGCCCCTTACACCAGAGCGCTACCCCCTTTTCTGTGAAATATCCTCTAGGTTTTCAGTTTCTGAGTTCGTTTTTTGCCTTTTGCATTTGCTCAAGGTATCATAGTCTCAATCCATCTTGGTATTGGCCTTGAACACCCTATTTTATAAGGATTCATCCTCTTTTGTTTGGGTTTTTTTACATTCATCCTTACTTTGCAGTAACTCTTTGTCCTTGACGATTTGGAGTCAATTTGTCATTTTCTTCTCGTTTATCTGAGTGAGTGAAAACTTTGTAAGGAGTTTCAAAGGTATTTTGTACTTTTCTTTCTGATCTTTGAGTCATCTTGTCCAAGATATTTTTCCTTCCTTTTGAGTTTTTGGTTTTCTATTTCTTGTTTGATCACAACAAGGGTGTCTTTTTGTTTATGTGAAGTTTGCTTCTAGATTGCTTAAATATCACAACTTTTGAAGTCCGATTAGCATAGGAAGATTTACATCTACTGGTTATCAGTCACATATAAACATTTTAGCATTGTATTGGATTCCTTATTGAGGAATATTTCATGAGGTCATTGCATCTTAGTGTTTGACAGTGAAAGGAAAATCCTTCTCCTTCCCTTAAATAGACATTCATTGAAAGAAAAGATTGCTTATCATTTCTTATGCATGTTTTGGGAACTGTTGGTGTCTAGGTATGAACGATTTATTCACCAGTTTTCCTACATTAATTCATCAATCCGGGTATGTATCCTTTCAATGCAATGCACAAGGTATATGCAGGGGCAAGAGAACAATCCGTTTTAACCAAGGGTTCTCGATTAAGATTCAAATCATTGTTGAGAAACTAGATCAATTACGACTTGAGAAAATCAATCATAAGAATTAAAACACTGTAACAACAAGCATAAACTAATGAATAATACACATAGAAAGACGCAACACCTAATCAAAAGAGCGGGCCCATCTCTCTAATCAGGGTTACATTAGTCATAGCAAAGATTAAGATAGAAAAATAGATGATGCTTTATAAATCTGAAAAAGGGTTATTACAATATCAATGGGGGCATCCCCAGTTACAGGAATAAACTGTCTTTTATACATGGAGAGGAAGAAGAACCTCTTTCCCAAAAACATGGTAACCGTATCCCCAGAGATATACATTAGTTGGAATGGCACCACTACCAAATACACAAGATCAGCGAGATGCCCAAGACTGGTTAAGGGAACATCGACTCCAATTGCGCGGCCTCCTTATGGCTTGGTCGTTGTTGTGAATAGCGGATCTATTGCGGGATACTGAAGCCTTGGTTCCTGTTCTCCGGAAGCTACGGTCAAACATTCATTTTAGTGTTGCGAATAGGCAAAACTCTGCGACTTTATTTCATTAATAAAATATTCTAGTAGACAAAGCAGGGGTATTTACGTTACAGGTTTAGCATAGTAAACATAGGTAAATAAGTGCAAAAAGGTCAAAAAGGGTAATGGAAATATAGCAGAAAGATAGCCCGATTTGGTGCCCAACATCTCCCCCCAACTAGCCTTTTGCATGCCCTCATGCAGTTCGTCGCCTCTGCAGGTTTGGATTTCACTGACTGTTGGCTTCCTGAAAATGGGCGAGATCATATTCTCTGGCCATCTCTGTCCCTAGAACTTTAAAACCATCTAAAAGGAGGACTTCTTTCCACCAATATTCCAAGACAATATACGCTGGAGTGTAATTTTCTACTGGCAACCAAATAGTGGGAAACTGAAATCGGATTCCCATCCACCAGACCCCGGATGTTCGAACACATGCCACATATATGGGCACCCTAGGGAGCACTCGCGCAAAATTTGGCGCCCCAAAAGGTTCCCTGTTTTGGACAGCTATAGGTGACATCATCCACCTTTTCTGATAGCAATCAAGGGCCTCTTCTTGAAATGTGACTAATTGCTTGACACAAAGATCAAGGCACCAATTTTCTGTCCTCAACATTCTGTCTCTATTCCCCTCAATTCCCCAAAAGGTGTTGTGTTTAGTGAACATGTTGACTAACCTCTCATGTTCTCCTCTTACTATAAATGGCTTTGTAACCTGATTAGATTCAAATGTGTTAAAAGCCTTCTGCTAGCTGATTTGGTTGAAAGTGTAAGAGGTGAGGGCCCTTAAATGAATGTCCCCCACATATGGGACCAGGTTGAATTCTCTGTCCAGGTGCAGTAGATACCCATGCAGGTAAAACTCACACATCAAATGCTGAGTTGGCACGTCGTGGTGCCTCATTATTCGGAGGAATTGTACACCATATTCTATTTTATAACTAATCTCATTTTTTATGCTATCCATGAAGAATAAAAGAAAACGTTCATGTAAGAATAAATAATAACAAGAAGCAGGGGGCTGACATGCCATCACCTCTTGAGCCAAATTAAACATCTACTCCTTATCAGTTTTCATCTTTGCCACTTGCTTTTCCAGCTGCTCCATCTTGAGATGCTGCTTCACATGCCTTAATCTCATGATGTCTATACGCTCCACATATTCAAAAATAGTTGTGGAGGCTCATTCCTGATTTCTTTTGACCTCGTTTTGATACTGAACCACAGTAGATTTCCAAGTCTGCACTTCATCTGTTAAGGCATACTCACGGTCTTCAGAAAATCGATTTATCGGGTTTGTTTGAGTAGCAGTAGAGGTTATGGCTACCTGGTCTGTCTGAGTTTCCTCTTCTACTCTTATGGCCTTAGACTTTCTAGCTTGCTTCTTGTATTTCTTCATCCGCTTATGCATTTTGTGTACATGTTTCCTTAGTTTCTTGACCTCCATATTAAGCCTCATTGTCTCTTTAAATTGTAGCTGATGTTTTTGTTTGACTGGGTGTCTTACGACCTTCTCGCATGTCTCTTCCATTGGCTCATTCGTCGGGACCACTTCGCTTGGTCCCTCCTCTTCGCCTACGACTATTTCTTCTTGTTGCATGCTCACCGCAACCGGTGGTGCCCTTGCGATATGGTCTCCTACTAATGTGTATGTTTAAGTAGCATCCACCCCACATGGTTGTGGCCTTTGTGATAACATTGGAGGAATGGTGAGATCTTCTTCTATGCGCCGAAGGGAATGAGTTCACCTTGCTCCTCTTGGAATAAAGGAGAAAAAGGAGAACTAGCAGGGATCTTCAATGTTCGGTCCCAAGGTCGACGTTGGATCTTGTGGGTCAGCACCAACCTAACGCCCTAGTTCTACCAACACTTCCTCCATGGGTTCCATGGCTTCCCTATATCTGAGCCCTTCTTGTCCTCGTTCCTCCTCTTCCATGGGTTCTATGGTCGAGGTGGTCATGACCTCTTCTTCATTCAGGTTATCCTCCTCCATCGACTCCATGGTGACAGGAGGTCCTTGTGGGGTACCCTCGATCGCAATATTGACCAATTCACCCACTCATGTCTGTTGTGACCCCGCTTCTGTGGTTATCATGCTATCAAATTGCTCTGCTAGTTCCATAGGTGAGGCTGGTTTTTGTGGGACATCCTCAGCCATGGTACTAGTGGGCCTTTTTGTGTCAACTTCCACATCTTCCATTGGTTCCATGGTTTCATCTTTCTCTTGGGGAGCAACCTCTTCTTCAATTTCTTCAACTTCAATCTCCATCTCTTTCAGTTCCTCTTGGTCAACATAATCATCTTCTCCTGCATTTTCCCCCTCCATGGATTATGGTTCATCTTCCCTAGCAGCCACAGCGGCTGCTACTTCTTCCTCTGTGGAATCTTGAAATAGTTTCCACGAGATCAAGATTCGTCTGATGGAATTCATTACTAACAGTTGAACCAACCCATGGTGGGTGATGACCGCCAATACCTATCGCGTCCCCTGAGCCAAATGTGTCATTAGGTGAAGACTTCTTAATAAGAAATAAGGCACATTCAGTGAGAAATCCTCTGCTTGGGGAAATCACAGGTGATTTAATATTTGGAGATGGTATTTGAATATGGTAGAGTATCTCCCTTCGCAAGTCATATATTTCATGAAGAACTCTGTTACTTATTCCCATGGATGCGGTAACGAGTTTCGGTCATATCCTCGACCCTTCTGCACGATGCTTTCTCCCGCCTATAAAAAGGCTTCGGGAAACTCCGGAAGGACAGTCCTTCTTGAAAACCATTGTTGTTTGTTTTGAGGGAGTCCACTGACTTTTGCAATGGCTTCCTTTGTCACAGGGATTTCAATTCTGCGGACCCGAGAGCTTTCTTCTCTCCAATTGAGTGCAAATTCTACTGCAATTTCTTCGCTCGACCCTTTTAACCTGTCAAGGTAAACATTCCAGCCCGTGTTCTCAAAAACCTGCCATACCTCCTGATTTTTCTTAATTCTTGTTGTATCTTCAGGCTCATGTTGTACAACTCATCCACCCATTGTTGTAGAGGTGGTGTTAGCATGATGAATGTAGTTAGTCGGCAGGGGAAAATGACAGGGCTCCAAACTGTTGGCAACTAAAATAACGTTTTGGTCGCTTTTGGGGACAATGGATGAAACAATGTTGGTATGTTTGAAAATGATGACAGATTGTGGTGGTACTATCAGATATTTAATGCACCGTGATGGGGAGGTGACTGATTATGACTCTGCGCATATGAATACACATTCCAACACATCAAATTTATGATTACAAAGTACCAAAATCATTGGATTCTATTCGGTGAGGATCGTGTGTCATGGATGTTTTTTTGTGGCACGCCATCGTTTATTATGACGGTTCCCCCCCAACTTAATTATGGTCATCCATGACACGTTTTGATGTCTTTTTGGAATATTTTAATTAAATCCATAAAATTCGACAGAGACGTACCTAGGGACCTACCTTATGGTGGAGTAACAATAGCAGGGTGTAACAAGAGCAAGGAGTAACAACAACAATGAGTAATAGCAACGACGGAGTAACATGGATGGGGGAGTAGCAACAGTTACGGAGTAATGGCACTGACAGAGTAATGGAAATTACGGAGTAACAACACCAACGAAGAATCAACAGTTGCAGAGTTACGACATCGGTGGAGTAACGACAGTTGTGGAGTGACGACACCGATGGTGTAACGACAGTTGCGGAGTAACAACATCGGTGAAGTAACGACAGTTGCAGAGTAACAACATTGGCAGAGTAATGGTAGTTACGGAGTACAGTATCGATGGAATAACAGTAGTTGAGGAGTAACGACACCGATGGAGTAACAGTAGTTGCAGAGTAACAACAACATTTTTATAGCAGCACTGGTGGAGTAACAGTGCCGAGTGTTACATTTCTCCTGGCCATATTGCTTTGTTATTCCTGCAAAATACAAACAAGTAAGAAATAACAATAATTTTGTTTTTTGTTTTTTTGTTTATATATATATATATATATATATATATATATAGATATAGATATATAGATATATAGATATATATTTAAAGCAGAGTGAGAGTGTCCATTCCAACAACCATTAAATCAGATGAATCAGAAAGGTGTTTGACAAAGGCATTTCTAGAGGCTGGACGGTGGTATAGTTTTAGACGGTGTTTGTTTACTAAGAACAAGGTATGATTCTCATCTATTGTAATTAATCTAACCATTCCATTGTTGAACACTGCATCCACTTGATATGGCCCCATCCAGCGAGTGCGAAGCTTGCCTTTGAAATCCTTAAATCGGGAGTCGTAAAGTAATACCCAATCTCCCACATGAAACACCTTACTTTTAATAAATTTATCATGCCATTTCATTCTCTGTTGTTGAACAATAGTGGTCTTCTGGACATCTACTAATCAAATATCGTCCAACTCATTCAGCTATTCCAGTCGATGTTTCTGTTCTTCTGATAGGTCTAGGCCTACTTCTAGAGTTGTTCTGAGTGCACTGATCTCAAATTCCACTGGAAACAAGGGGACTTTCCCATAGACTAATTCAAATGGAGAAAACCTAGATGTGTTCCACCATGTTGTTCTGTATGCCCATAAAGCTTCTGGAAGTTTCTGTTCCCAGTCCCGACGATGACTTGCTATTATATTTGTCAAGATATTTTCCAATACCTTGTTTGTGCTTTCTACTTGCCCATTCTCCTGGGGGTGATAGGGGGTTGTCACTCTATGTTTGACCCCATATTTTTGCATCAGCTTTCCTATCATGTGAGATGTGAACTGTGATCCTCCATCCGACAGAATTTCCCTTGGAGTACCGTATCGGGCAAAGATTTCTTCAAAAAGAAAATTTGCCACTACTTGCTTTGTTTCTCTTGTGACCACTCTGGCTTCCACCCATTTAGTTACATAATCAGTGCAGACCAGGATGTAATCTTTTTGATGAAAAGGTGGGTTGAAGGGTCCAACAAAATCAATGGCCCATTTCTCAAATGGTTCAAGGACTATCTAGGGTTATAGAGACTTTTCATCTGCTTTCCCAGGTTGTTCCATTCGTTGGCATCTATCACACCTTCAGACATAATATCAAGCATCACAAAAGATGGAGGGCCAGTAATATCCCATTTGCAACACTTTGTGCCCTATTCTTTTATCTGCAAAATGTCCCCCACAGGGTCCATCATGTGCAACCTTCAGTAACTCATAGATATCATTTTCTGCCAAACAACGCTGAATCTTTTGGTCAACCCCTATATGAAAGAGATATTGTTCCATCCATGAATATCGGGTACTCTAGTGAATAATAATCCTATGCTCCTTATATGAAAGATGACAAGTCACCCTCCTTGTAGCAAGATAATTATCAATATCTGCATACCACGGAGTGTTAGAAGATACTGCAAAAATATGTTCATCTGGAAAATTATCTTCAATTGGTGTATTCTTACCATCATGTCATATCCCAGATAAGAAATCTGCAACCACATTGTCCTTCTCTAGTTTATCTACTATAGTAATATCAAATTCATGTAGTAGAAAAAACCATCTTGTGATACGACTAGGGGTAACAGGTTTATTCATTAAATACCTAATAGTTGCATGATCAATATGCACAAAGGTAGGATACTCGGTAATGTAGTGCCTGAATTTATTGATGGTGTAAATGAAAGCAAGGAACTCTTTCTCAGTCACTGTGTAGTTTAATTCAATAGGATCCAAATTCTTACTAATATAGTAAACTATGTATGGTACTTTGTCCTCTTGTTGTCCTAATACTACACCAATCGTTGTTTGGGAAGCATCTGTATGAATATGGAAAGGTAATGCCCAGTCTCTCCCTCTAAGGATCAGAGCACTACAGACCAATTCCTTAATTCTCATAAAGGTTGCATCATAGTCCTCTATCCACACAAAATCTAAATCTTTTGTTAGCAATTGAAAAAGTGGATGTGCTACTTTAGCAAAATTTTCTATAAAATGCCTGTAATAACCAGCACAACCAATAAAGATGCGTACCTACGTGGGTGTTTTGGGTGTCAGGAAATGTTGAATTACCTTTGTCTTTTCTGGGTCCATCTGGATTCCTTTAGCTGAGAGAAAATGTCCCAGAACAATTCCCTCTTCCATCATCATATGGCATTTTGTCGTACTCAGAGAAGCACATGCTTGTATACACCTTTTGAGAACTTTTTCTAAATTTTTCATCCCTTCAAGAAATGAATCCCCATATGGAGTAGATTCATCCATGTAAATTTCAACACTGTCATCTACCAAATCAGAGAAGATTCCCAAAATTTCCCTCTGGAACGTTGCAGGAGCATTACACAGGCCAAAAGGAAGGACCTGGTATGTGAATGTTCCCGAGGTGCATGTGAAAGTGGTTTTATCCTGATCTTCAGGAGCTATCTGGATCTAGTTATACCCACTAAACCCATCTAGAAAATAAATAAATAAATTACCAGTCAATGTGTCCAAAACTTGATCAATAAATGGCAAAGGAAAATGATCTTTCTATGTTTCCTTATTTAAGTCTTGATAATCCATGCATATCCGCCATTTACCATTTTTCTTAGGGACCATTACTAATGGGGAGACCCAATGGCTATCTGAGATGGGGTAAATAAAAACTACGTCTAGTAATTTCTGAAGTTCTTCTTTCACAACATTTTTCAATGCGGGGTTCATCCTTCTCTGAGGTTGTCTCACAGGACGACAATCCTTCTTAATGTATATATGATGTGTACATAAATTAGTAGGAATCCCCTTCATATCTGTATAATCCCAAGCAAAGGCTTCTTTGTGTTTCCGAAGGACATCCACGAGTTGCTTCTTCTGGGATTCTAACAGGGTTGGATTAATATTCAGGGTTTTTCCTGGTTCTAGTTCCACTGGGACACTTTCACTGGGTGCATCACCAGGTAGCTCCTCTGATCCTTCTGCTGCTTCAATTGTTTCCTGAGTCTCACAACTTAGGATAGATTCTAGGAATTGTTGATTTGTTTCAGAAATGGAGCAAGGATCATCCATAAAGGAGGTGATTACATCATCTTCCGATTCCATTTTCAACTGAAGGGCTTTCCCAATAGTGAGGACTGGTCTCAATTCCTCATTTTCTATTTCGGGCTCTTTCCTAGATAAACTTTTCTTGTCTCCTGTTGGTTTTATGAATGGGTTTGGTTCTGCAGGTGGATATAACACTAAGTTCTTAATGTTGTGCCCATTTGAAATAACCATGTGCCCTGATCGACACCCAATGTAAGCATCTACAGTAGCCAGCCATGGTCTACCCAAAATCAAAGGGTGGTTTCCCACCGAAGATTGTGTCTATAAGACCAGGAAATATATGGGATAGTGCCATGAATCCACTGAAATTGTTACATCTTCCAACTTCCCTACAAGTTTGACTGTAGATCGGTCTGCCAATTCCAATACTGTAGGTGTATGTTTCAAGTTACGAAGACCTAATTCATGCATGGTTTCAGTGGTGATAACATTGATGGCAACACCCAGATCTACTTGCACATTCAGAATATGCACCCCATTAATTTGTACTGTCAGAATTGGGTTCCCTGGATCTCCATACTTTTCAGGCATTGACTTTCTCGTCATGAAATCTGATAATTTTCCCATAACATGAATGGTAAGGAGGTCTTTGGATTTCTTTGTAGGTTTGTTTGAACAATATTCCCTAAGAGTCTTTGCATATATTGGCACATCCTTCATAGCTTGTAACAAGGGAATGTTAACAAATAAGTTATGCAATTCTCCTTATAAATCAAATTCATCTCGAGGGCTTGATTTACTCAAAGTTAGTCTCTCTGGGTAAGGTGGTTCAGATTGATGTTGTTTTACAGGAGGCGCCTAGTTTCTATCAGTTTGTTTTGGCTCTCTATTAATTGGTACCGATTCCTTACCTTCACTATCGAGTTGTTCAATGGTAACTGGAGGAGGTTGAGCATTAACTATCCACCCTGATCGTAGATTCATTTCATATAATTCTACAGTGGAAATGCTATATGAAGGTAGGTTAAGAATGTCATCTTGATGAGCTCCCTTACTATTAGGATTCAGATCGGGTTGGATTGGGAGCTAAGGATGGGCAGGTTGATTACTGGGAGGCACATTAGAGGGAAGTTGGAGTTGTTGTTGTGGCATTGGTTGAGGAAACTACCCAGGAAGGGATTCTCACCAAGTTGGATCCCATGGGGAGCTTGAACTGGCTTGAGGGTTCCACTGCTACCAAGGTGGAAACTGGTATTGTGGCCACATGGAAGGATAGGGCATGGACTGAGGATTCATATTACAATTATTGAAATGATGAGATGGATTTGAGTACATACCTCGATTTCCCATCGATGGTCAAGGCTGCCATGGCTTTGTAGACCCCATGAGGTACAATTGCTCCATGTATTTCCTTGTCCCTTGAAATACTTCTTTCAGGCCTGGCAGGGAGGGGAATGAGCTTGTTGCATGATTTAGCTCGTAGATTTCACATTACTCTATGGAGTTTAGTGGACATTCCCTCTCTGGATGCTTCTTTCTACACGTCGGTAAAAATATCGCCATGGTCCTGTCCAATTCCAACTGTTTCTGTTTTACTTGCAGTGTATCCATCTGTGCTGACAGGGTGCTGAGGATATTCGTCTTCAAATTGTCTAGCAGGTTTCCGATTTCTTCTTTTGTAACACCTCTGCCAGACCCTTTTACTGAGCGAATCCCTTGTCTATTTCTTGCAAGCCCCTTTGAGCACTGAATGCATAATTCACAGATACCTTCGAATCTCTCCTTAGAGATGTCTCCCTTTCCCACAATGTTCAATAGTTCCATCGAGTCCTCATGGAAAGATCGGAGGAGGATAATTTTTAAAATTTCCTTATCCATGTCAGAGTGACCTGACCTCTGTAAGGTGTACTTGACTCATTCCACACAATCTTCCAAACTCTTGTCTTCTTTTTGTGAGAACTTGAAAAGTTCCTCCTTAATGTTTCGAGATTTACAGTAATCTTGCTATTTTTCTAGAAAAGTTGTCCGCATATCATCCCATGTGGAAATAGAGCTTCCTCCAAGGCCCATGAACCATCGCAAAGCCATTCCTTTTAATGTAGAAGGAAAAATGTTTAACTTTTGGGCCTCCATCGTGTAGTCATACCCTCGACACACTATGTCAAAATCGAATAGAAATGTGTTAGGATCTTCTAAAAGAATCCCATGAAAGTTTGGTAAGCCTTCTAATGGAATAGGCTTTGTGGGCACACCAACTCCCAGATCCCCAATTGGAAAATCAATAGTGGAGGTTGTGGGAGCCATAAATATCTTCCAATAACCACTGGGTATTTCACCAGGCTCTGTAGGAGATGGATGAGGCTTCCTTTCCACTTGGATCCAAGTTGCTTTAGCAGCACTTCCCCAGTCCCTTGGTGATGTAAATACTCCTTCGACCCCTTCTCCTGCGTCCTGATGACTTGATCCCTCAACTACACCCTCCTCTCTCTTACTAGAGTGGTCTGACTCTGTCGAGGTTCTTCTTTCAACCTCTTCCCCCTCTGTCACCAATATAAGATTTCCATGGTTAGGTATACTACTAGATGTTTCTTCAACTACTAGAGGGACCTGCTGTGTCGTATCACCAAAGAATGTTGTAGACAACACTGGTTGATCTATTGATTGTCCCTCAATATTCACTCTTCATGCCCTTGGTATCACGGCTGCATGAGAGGATGTTTCTGATTCAGCCTTTACTATAATCTGCTGGATGTAGGTCTTTCTTCCCAAATCTGGTCCTCTCCTCTTTGGGGCTCTCCCTATACTCCTTTTACAAGTGTTGGTATGATGGAAGGTCTTGGCATGAACCTACAATGATTAGTCTTGAAGTAAGGTGTCAAAGGATCATTCCTTCCCCAAGACGAAAGAACTTACAAAAAGTAAGGCAGCTAAAGAAAAACAAGATTCTAAGGTTCAAGTCCTGGAGTATGGCGTCAAAGGACTCCTCCCTCCCCAGGACAAGAACCAGGAACAAGCACACACCATGAGAAGACCGAATACTTTCCAAATATGAAGCAGGGTAAAAGCTAGGGTTTCCCAAAAAAATAAAAAAAATACACAAGGGTTTGAAAGAAGTAAATCTAACTCATGGTCTGGAGCAGGGAGTCAAAAGACTCCTCCCTCCCAAAGACAAGAGAGTGGCCAAAAAAGGAAAAGAAAAAATAAAAAAAGCTGAGAACACCTATGCTCAGGACCTGAAGCAGAGTGAGAAAACTCGTTCTCTCCGCAGGACGAGAGATTGAGCCTCTCGTTGGTCTAGATCGTTGTCTTGCACCTTGATAGCCTCCCTGACAACGACGCCAAAATGTTGGTGTCCAGGTATGAACGATTTATTCACCCTTTTTCCTACATTAATTCATCAATCCAAGTGTGTATCCTTTCAAGGAAATGTGCAAGGTATATGCAGGGTAAAGAGAACAATACATTCTAACCAAGGGTTCCCGATTAAGATTCAAAACATTGTGGAGAAATTAGATCAATTACGACTTCAAAAAACAAATCATAATAATTAAAACACTGTAACAACAAGCATGCACTAATGAATAATACACACAAAAAGACACATCACCTGATCAGAAGAGCGGGCTCAACTCTCTGATCAGGGCTGCGTTAGTCACAGCGAAGATTAAGATAGAAAAATAGATGATGCTTTATAATTCTGAAAAGGGTTATTACAATATCAATGGGGGCATCCCCAGTTACAAGAATGAACTGTGTTTTATACATGGAGAGGGAGAACAACCTCTTTCCCCAAAACATGGTAACTGTATCCCCAGAGATATACATTAGTTGGAACGACACCACTACCAGATAGACAAGATCAACGAGATGCCCAAGAATGGTTCAGGGATCAATGACTCCAGCTACGTAGCCTCCTTATGGCTTGGTCGTTGTTGTGAATAGCGGATCTACTGAAAGATATTGAAGCCTTAGTTCATGTTCTCTAGAAGCTGCGGTCAAACATTCATTTTAGTGCTATGAATAGGAAAAACTCCGCGACTTTATTTCATTAATAAAATATTCCAATAGAAAAGGTAGGGGTATTTACCTTACAAGATTATCATAGTAAACATAGGTAAATAAGTGAAAAAAGGTCGAAAAGGGTAATGGAAATGTAGTAGAAAGATAGCCTGACTTGGTACCCAACAGGAACTGAGTCATAATATCATTAGTTTTCACTCTCATACACCTCTGAGTAAACAACATCCACTAAAATCAACACTTAACTAAAATTTATTATACGTTTTACATCTTTGTTAGAAAACCTACATTAGTTTAAGGTATAGGGCTTTGGAATAGGTTGAAAGGATAACTTTCCAAAGCTATCAAACAAACTTAGCATCTTGCGATAGGGAGAGAAAATCAAATTGTCTTATAATATTTCTGGGATCCCCCTCTCACACAGGGGTTATGCACAAGGTCGCATTCAGGAGAGTTACAAAGATTATCCCTTCGTTGTTCAACTTTTCATAGTAGTTGGATCGTGTATTGGGGGTCACTTGATGGTATACCCACTTTTATGTGTGGGAGCCTCTCAAGTTGATTTAGGACTTGTTATCCTTCCCATACGTTCCGATTAGACTGTTTACTATTCCTGCCTAGGGGCTGATTGTGAATTTCTAACCTTAGTAGCCACAATATTTAGGTTCTCACACAAGGTGACAGTGAAGGGAAGTCTCACTGTACCTGGAACAGACGTTGGTCAAACTCACTCGGGCTCCTTGGAGGGTAAATCCACAATTATTGCATGGAATCTTGCACCAAGGTGTAAGTCCATTAAGCAGGTCGCCAAAGTAACTAATCCACCCGCTTTATCCCTGCCTCTTCCTATTTTGATATCGCGACGTTGGATTTCATCACCAACTAGTGGTTTCATTGTGGGAAGGTTTTGTTTGATTGTTTTCTTCTCATATTCATAGCGTGTGTTGGTTGTGTTACTTAGTGGAACTTAGGTTGAGTTAGTGTTAATGGCATCAAATCTTGAGAGTAACAATGGAGGAACCCCTTCTCCCAGGGAACCTTATACCTTTCCTTCATTTGGAAACTTTGGTCCTCCGTACATTGCCACACTGAGTCTTCCGGGACTCACCATCATATTATTAGTTTGGTTGTTCCCCACTCCGGTGATCTCGAATCCTCCCAATGATTCAACTACACCTAATACTTTAGATGTCAGTACACCACCCACACATCAACCTCATGTCAACTTTTCTCCTTCTTCACCCATTAATTCTCCTTCCCTTTCTCCTTCTTCTCCTAGTGAAATATCTAAAGCAAGTAGCCAAGTTGAATAGAAGAAAAATAAGCGGAAAGAGAAGAAGAAGAATAAATTGAAAAGGACCAAGGCTCCAACAACATTAGATGTTGAATACAAGAAAATAGCTATTGTTAATAGTGTTAGGAGTGTTGATGAGGTAAACAAGATTAAAATGAAGAATCTGAAACCCAAATTCCCTTGCAGTCTTTGTAAGGGTGACCACTTTCTGAGGGATTTCTGAGGGATTTCCCTGGTATTCCCAAGGTAATAGAAATGTGGTCCTCCGCATCATCGGCCTCTGTTATACATGTTGGTGATGCCCTGTCAACTAGTGATGTTCAGGTTGGTATGAATAAGACAACTGTCAAATTTCCTTGTATGTTATGTAGAGGTGATCATTATTCTCACCTTTTTCCTCGCATGGATGAGGCTTCTTCTCTTTTAGAAAAGATTCAACTTCCAGCTGGTTATCATAGGATTTCCCCCAACCCATCATTAGTTGATGGAATGGTCAATCCAGTTCCATATTCGATCAATCCGGTTGATCAGGTGGTCAATCTAGTTTCATCCTTGGTTGAACCACTCACAAAAGTAGTTGATCTACCTCCTTCATCGATCAACCCCTCTTTTCATATGGAAAGTGACACCCAAGTGACTGATCCATTTTCTTCCTCGGTCAGTCCCATACTTCATTCGAAGAGTGTTAAAGTGGTTGATCTGGTTACACCATCGATCAATCCCACTCCTTCCTTGAGGAGTGCCAAAGTGGTCGATCCAGTTCCCCCACTGATCAATCCCACTCATCCAAAGAGTGCCAAAGTGACTGATCTAGTCCCTTATTCAATCAATCCCATCCTTCATCTGAAGAGTGCCAGCATGGTTGATCTGATCCCATCATCAGTTGATCCTACTCTCCCTCTAGAGATTAAACCTGATACTTCCCATGTTTTTCTCGTTGATATAGAATCTACAGTGATAGAGGGAATTCCTCCTTCTCCTACGAAATCCCCTCCAAGAAATGAGGCCATCCTTTTTTATTGGGGTGCGCTAACTAGATCTCATCTTCCCTCTCACATTCCTTTCTAGATTACAATACAAGTTTTTGGTTGGCACGTTACTCAAATGTTGATAGATGAAGGTGCGTCCATTAGTATTTTGTCCTGTGTTGCTTGGCACGCTTTGGTTTGTCCTTAGCTTGCGCTAGTTACACAAAATCTGTTAGCTTTTAACAGAAGAACTAGTCAACCTTTAGGGAACCTTCCTCGGTTTCTCGTAACTTTGGGAGGGAAAACTATCTTTACTGATGTCATGGTAGTTCGAGACCCTTTGTATTTCTCTTTACTCCTTGGGAGATATTATGTCTACTCCATGAAAGATATTGTGTCCACTCTTTTTCGTGTGATATCTTTCCCACACGATGGAAGAATGGTGACTATTAATCAACTTTCATTCATCGATCCTGACTGGATTACCTCCCTAAATGGTTCTTATATGAATACAGTATCTCCCCCGCCACATGTTAATTATGTGGCGTTGTCTCCCATGACTTCAAATTCTGATGATTTGGATCTGGTAGTTGACATGGTGATCTCTTCGGTAGGGATATTGGAGCCTGATCTCCTTACCCCTGTCGCGGCCCTCGACTAGTGTTCTTTCCAGAGTGATTTTCTTCCATCCAGTGAAGATCTCTTGGAAGCCATGATCGAGTTTTGTCCCTTGACATGGTGTCCTTCCAGCACATTATTTTCTTGGAATCCATGATCAAGAATATTCACGAGCACAATTTCTCTTCTCTGTAGCAAGCTTGTTAAAACATGAAACAAAGGTCATGAGCATAGTTTCTCTTCTCTATAGCAATCTCTTTAAAAAATGAAACAAAGGTCACGAGCACAATTTCTCTTCTCTATGGAAAGCTCATTAAAAAATGAAATAGTGGTCACAACCATAATTTTTCTCTCTGTGGAAAACTCATTAAAAAATGAAACATAGGTCAAGAGCATAGTTTCTCTTCTCTGTGGAAAACTCGTTAAAAAATGAAATAGAAGTCACAAGAACAATTTCTCTTCTCTAAGGAAAGCTCATTAAAAAATAAAACAGAAGCTTTGAGCATAGTCTTCCTCTCTGTATAAAACTCATTAAAAAATGAAACAAGAATCTAGGGATTGAACCCAGAGCCCTGAGCATAGTTCTTTTTATGTGTCAAGCTCGTTAAAAAATGAAACAGTCACCCTCTCTTGAACCTTCTTTTCATCCACTCTTATCCTTTTTCTTTGTCTAGTAGAGAAATTGGTAACAACCTCAAATTCAATGAATGAATTGAAGCTTCGAGGGCATGTCTCCAGCCTTTGATGATCATTCTGGAGTTAAACCACTAGCTTTCAAGCTGGGGGCATACCGATCTTAGTATTTGGTCTTTCTCGTGCTCGAAAAAACATGAGAATGTAAGTAAGTAGAATTTTATCACTTTTTTGGACTCGCATGGATATATGAAAAAGGAACCCCTTGGAGTCTTTTTTAAACTCTTTTCAGACTCTCTAAACATGAAAAGATTGTCGAGTGATCTTGCTTCCTTTCCCACTCGTTAAAAGGTTTGAAAGGGGATATTTCGAGTGATAATTTATCTCTTTCGGCCTTGCGAGACTAACATTACGAAAAAGGACAACATTGGAGTCATCTTTAAGTTGTTTTTAGACTCTCTAAATATGAAAAACCATCGAGTTTACCTTCTCTAGACTCGTTAAACAATCATACATTGAAGGGGCCATATGGGACAGAACCCTTACTTCTTCTAGTTTTTTAAACAAAGGAATAGGGACTTACCAAAGGTGAGTCATATCAAGCATGTGTTACCCTCCTCGAGCTTGTTAAATTAAAAATAGGTACTCATCTATCTGGATGGGGAAAAAATTGAAGGAAGCAAGCCAAGCAGGTTTTGAGAACACTACAAATAACCCTTACGATCTCCCTTGAACACGACACTTTGTCTTTGCATGCATTTTAATCCATTGAACCTCTGCACTGAGCCAATACTCTGAGTTCCTTTTACTCTTTTGGGTCACCTGACGAAATTCATAGCATCCACTGCATCGTCAAGTTTTGGTCCATGTCAAGTTCTGCTATTATGGCTCAGTGTTCAAGGGAAGTATCTTCTTCAAGAGTCAGCCATCACAAATATCTTGTTTCAATACCTGTGTCAGTCCATGTTAATTTGATCTACCAATCACATATCTGTGTCAATTTCATTTCGTTGATGGGGGATACATCAAGGCCCTCCTTCGACGAGTCTATTCTTGTCAACTTTAGCACATTATCCAGAAGATAGAATTAGAAACCAGTTAGTGCCTTGGGACTTGCATGCCTCAATGGCAGGCCTCCTCACGTCCGACAATGGGTTTAAATCATTGACCTCGGATTGGATGATTCCACATATTTTCGAATTCATCTCATCTATTCACATTCGTTGGAATGTACTAGATTACCTTGGGAATCGTTGACATCAATGGTGATCTCCCTCATGCTTGTTAACGGTTTACATCATTGATCGGTAATCAAGTGGTTTATGCCATGTTTGACATCAGGACATCTATTCACATGGTTAGATTCGTACTACGTTGGGATTGGTAAGAAGACCGTGGGTTGATTTTTCATTCTTATGTATACTTTGCCTAGGTTGGGACGAATTTCTTTTGAACTATGACACATATATTGTTACATAGATCCACTTTGTATTGGTCGTGGCTATGTCTTCTCATTTCATAGATCCATTGTGTATTCGTCATAGCTATGATTAGTCCAAGTCATAGGAGTATATATACACAGTGTTGGAAATATGGCTACAGCAGAGATGACGCAGATGATCAAGGTTGTCATTGATGGCAATCGGTTATGGAGCAGTCAAGGATGTCAACACGCACAAGGAATG
>ML788455.1:489879-520616 GCA_009831015.1 Picea engelmannii
CTGCAAGTGGGTGCTTGTAGAATCTGAAGGTTGGTGCCTTCATTCAGTTGGTGCTGAAGTAAATAGGAAGTCGGTGCTTCCACCCAGTGGGTGCTGGGATTCTGTGGGAGTTGGTGCTCTCAGCCAGTTGGTGCTGGCGATCATAGGTTGTAGCCTCTATGAGTTGGTGCTCATAAAAGATGAGTTGTAACGAAGTTGGTGCTTGTTGAACATCTTAAGAAGACGAGGTTTTTTTCCCGGGTTGGGTTTCCTCTTGAAAAATCTGTGTCTCATACTTGTGAATGAATGCTGTGTGTGATTGTTGTTCTTTATGATATATGCTTTATGTTTATAACACTGGTTTTCACAGTAACGACTTATTGCCACTAAGATTAATGATTCGAAGTTAAAAATGAGAGAAATGGTTAATAATTTACAATAACTGATTCACCCCCCCCTCTCAGTTATTTCATACCTGTAACACACAGTGTATATTCAGTGGCTATACCTTTTTTCAATATAATTATGGATCCCCAGTGTATTTTATGGAGGCCATACCTAAAAAGTCTTAATCACTCAAGCATAGGTATGCCTGCCTTGGGTTTGAAACATGTCATAATATTTGATTGATGGTTGTGTGTAGATTTTTCCAGCCTCTCTGCGTCCAGACCCTTTCTCGAAAAAGTCTATAAAATACTTCAGTCATCATCGTCTTCTAACTTCATACTTTGGGGGGAAATCTATTACACATCAAAATTACTCACTTCAATAGTTTCGCAAGTTTCATCATTACAAGTGTCATAAGTGTCGCATCTTGTCTTCAAGTGTCACATATTGACCACAAGTGTTGAAAGTGTCACAAATATCATACTTCCATATTTCCTATGTCGTTCCTCTAACGACATCACAAAGACACTTAAGACACCCCAAAGACTAGTTTTGAAGAAGAGAAACCACTTGACAGAGAATACAAACCTTTTGCCACTGAAAGAACCACTAAAAAATGTATTTTGGAGAGGAGCGCTCCCCTACCCACTGTCAGGGAGTGCTATCTCTCCCTGGGCCTCTTTGGGGGAGTATTTGAGCACCCTGTGCACCCTTTTGGGGGAGTGCTACCCTTTTTGAGATAATTTTTGGTTTGTTGGAGGAAATCAAGGGACAATCCCCTCAATATTTGAAGGTAGGTGGGTTCGAATCTTGGATCAAGGCATGATCTTAGGGAAGATCCTGAAATGAAGGAGAGGAATCCTCAACTTATCCCAAATATATATCAAGTGTTTGGGCCTCTCCAAGGTTATATAAGGAGGCCTTCTCATGGTGAAAGGGGGGAAGAGACTAGATATTGATATCAAACTTATGATCCTATAAGTGGTATGAACATGGAAAAGATTGGAGATGTGAAACTTATGATCTCATGAGTCAGATGTCATCAAAGAAATCAGTGTAGATCACTTGAGCAAAGGGGTTGGACAAGGAGAACTGGAAGAAGTTGTTGCACCTTCATCAAAGGATTCTAAGTATTTTTCCTTGTTCTCATCAATATATCAATGCTTGGCCTGTTTCTTTCAAACTTATGCTTGTTCCACATGAGTTTGTTTGCAATAGATGGATCTATATTTCAGCTAATCTCAGTAGAGTAGGAACTCCATTGTATGTTTTTTTGTTCTACAGGACCTATCAGGGAGCTCAGGATCGAAGCACAGCCTGGACTTTGCAAGGACAAATGCCATTAACAAGGTATATATATTTCTTCTTCTCCTTCGTACATTAGCTTGATTAGATCTAAAAGGATGTCAATGTCCATGTTAAGCACTTTTATATCTTTGCCTTAGGAGTCTAGAGACCAAGAGGGAATCCACTTGTCCGCAGGGGGATTCACCTACAACAACAACGCCAACAAGGAAAAAACAATTAGAATAGAACACAAAAACATGTGAGCCCAAAGCCAGAAGATCCCCATCAACTTATAAATATGGGATGTATATGATTGGAAAAGTGCTCTCTCTCTCTCTCTCATCATTGGGTTCTTTTTCTTGATAGGTTGATTTTTGTTTTTGTTAGGCAAATGTTGTACATGTAATATGTATTTGGTTCTAGGTCAATATACCTCTGCGACATGAGTCCAAAGTTAGAAGTCTGTAAAAGAGTACCAAGTTGTATATCTGAGATTGTATATGATAATTTCTGAAGATAATAGATGAAGAAGGACCTGTAATTTTGAAATATAATGTGTCATACTATGTTTATGATCATGAATGTATCTTTAGAGTACTTATTTATGTTTGATAAGATTAATATGACGTCTCTGTGTATGAATTCTTTTCGCAACTCAAGTATCTTCAGTTCTTGTATGCATGAGTTTAGATATGGTCTATAATTGGTCTATCTTGCACAAGATGATGGTGAGTCTTGAAGGCTCTAGGAACCCACCCAAGTATTCTCCTTCCCCTTCCCTATCCTTTTTTCTTGGTTGCGATTAGGGTGAGACTTCTTCTCTTCGAAGGAGATGAAAATTCCAATTCTCTAGACTAAACGGTACCTTTTGTTGGTAACCTGAGAAGGACCTTGGTCTGATCAATTCTTCACCAACATAATCCATTTGGGATATAGAAGTGAAACTAATGCGTCGCTCCAATAGGAACTGTTCCAGCATTGTAAGTACCATTGAGAATTTGGATTTAATATCCTATCAAAACCCAATCCTAGATCACATCTACCAACTTCTACCTAACTTCTTAGTCTGGAAAGTATGGAAAGGAAGAAACAAAATAATTTTCCACTCCACTCCCCCCCTCCCACACACTCTACTTGGAAAATGATTCTCAACCCAGTCCAGGAAAAAATCAGAGCCGAGCAATGGACTCAGGAAGATTTAAAGTGAAATCCCTTGGAAATTCGCATCCTCCAATCCTGGAAGCTAAATCTTACCGAGGATCCTCTATAGAATGCCATTCTCCAAGTCAAAATTTCTTGCCTTCTGAACACTTGGTACCCTCCCCCTCCTGGCTTTGTCAAACTAAATTTTGATGGTTCTTCAAAAGGTAATCCAGGTCAGGTGGGTTTTGGAGTAGTTCTACGAGGCAATGATGAGATAATTTTATAGATCATAGCAGGATATATGGGATTCAACACAAACAATGTTGAATAACTATGGAGACTTCTCAAGGGGATTAATATAGTAATCATTCACAACATATTTTAGATCATAGTGCAAGGGGATTCCCAGGTAATTATTCATCTTATCTCCAAAATAATCCATGGTTTTCACCCCTTGGAAATTTCACAAAGATGGATATTACTAGGATTGTTGGAATACTTCAGGTCCCTCCTTCAGCCCCATATCACACTTATCCCATCACATGTGAAAATATATGCCAACAAAATTGCATATTTTCTGGGCAACAAGGGAGTGGACTTAAAAGAAGAGCAGATCTAATTGGATGCTTGAATATCCCCACCTCCCATGAAACTGACCAGATGTCTCAATCTAGCCCAAAGAGATTATGCTTCCCCATATGGGGTGACATATATCGCAGGGGAGGCCACACAACCCCCATGTAAATCTTTCCATAAATATGGTCGACCGCCACCCCAAAGCCCATTCTTGGATGGAGGACAACCATAAAATCTCACAGAGGGAGGGAGGACAGCTCCCCCATGCAGTATTAATGGCACCCTCATTGATTAATTGCAGGGGGGTGATGATAAGTATGGGGGGAGGCTATGCGGTCTTATCATCTCCTTGGATAATTCTCTAGCTCGGCCATGGAATTCATCATTTTTCTTCTTTGCATTGTCTCTTCACTCTCCTTAGGGATCTAGCTCTAGTCCTCTCAAACTTCTCTAGACTCATTCTCAAACTTTTCAAGCCACCAGGATCTACCATGTCAAGAGAGAGAGAGACAGAAGGAAACCTAGGTGGGGACCCTCCTGGTACTGTCATGTCGCAAGACAGAGACGGCTGTGCAATTTGGAGAGGGATTTATCTATAGCCCAGATATAGCTAGTCACGAAGCTATCCACACCTCCAATGTCCTTAGTGGAGGAGGAAATCTTGGAGGAACCAATTCAGGTTCCACCAGAGTCCCTCCTCTACATGGTCCTATATGCCAAAGATATCCCCAGCACCAACATTGTAGTTATGGATCTAATGCCAACCATGGAAGGTGACATTTGCATAGTACAGGAGGAACTCGCCATGAAGGAATGCTTGAATGGACCCCCACTGCTCAACCCAGTTGCGGATTGCAACCAAATTCCGCCTAGTCTCTTCATCCTAGAGAAATTGGAGCTCATTTTTTAGATGAGGGGATACATGATGGAGCAAATCCATTGGCATAACCTCATTATTAGCATAATCGACATGTTGTTGGATTCCTTCTCGAGCACACCAGTCAAAAAAAGGTTCTCGAATTGCACTCATACCTAATGACCAAACTCCTCATAACAATTCTCCCAATGGTTGGTTCCATTGTTCTCACAAGCCTCCTAATGTTTAAAGTTTCTCAGTCGTCTGCACCTCAATTAGATGGAAATGGAGTTTTCTTCTTGTCTGCCTTCTCTGTTTAGTTTTTTGTTTATTTTGAATTATTAGCTTTTGATTGTATGTCTAGACATAACTGTCAACACCACCATCTACCACTTTCTCTGGTTTCCAACTAAATGGTAGATCAGATGGCGATTGTTAATTTTGGATGAAAGTATAAACGGTTTCCACCTGTTTCAGTTTCCACTAGTTTGGTGGAACAAGTGGCAAGCCTGTGAAACATAGTGTTAATGAATTAATCAGGAAATACAAACTTTTTATTTACAAAAAAAAAAAAAATACATTATTCTAACAAGGTCTAATCACTTCAATGTTTTCTAGGCCACCTAGATTTATTGACTGGAGTTTTTAATTATGCAATGTGTTATTCAAGACTCATCTTCGTGCTCCAAGGGTTCCACTCACCTTTGAATGGTTTTGGAATATTTTGAAAACCTTTGGATTCAACAATCCATTTGGTCGACCTTGTGAGAGACTAGAGGCTTCCAAAGAATAAAGAATCTACCTTATTGCACGTCCCTTAGAATGTTTGTGAGCGACTATTATAGGATAAATCGGTGAATCCAGACATAAACTAATCTCCCTAGATCCACCTGGATCTAGAACAAAACAAGACAGGACATGACACTTTCCCTAAGTTACAATCATTGATCTAAGTATCAAAGAAGGAATTGATGACTTACCTTTGAGATCGCTTCCTTATATCTTTGTTTTTCCTTCTTCACTCTGATGCTCTTGTGAAACCAGATATGCAATGACACAAACCAACCAAAGTGAAAGAAACTATGATAGATTCAATTATAACTTAAACATGTGATCAAGGAGTCATGTAATAAAATGAGAATAATTTTATAGGAAAGAAGCATGACACTGTATTATATAATGTGGAAGAAAGATATAACTAGATGCCTTGATGTTGTCAGGTTCCTTCCAATAGTTCCTTTCTTCTGACACACTTCTTGCTCCAATGGATTCTTAGACCGTGTATCTGATAGCTACTCACAATCTATGTTGACAAAGAAAATCTCAAAGCCAACTTAAATTTCCCAGGCTCAATCCAACTAACTTTCTCCATGAGAGCTCCTCTCCTTTTATAATCTAAAGAGGATAAGGTGAGGAGGTTAGTATGATCCCAACAAATCATGAAAGTGAGTAAGATCCAAACCATTCGGAGGCCACCTCACCATAGAATCCTCTCCTTCTAGAAGCATCAAGAAAATGCTCGTTTTTCCCACGTACGAAGGCCGCCACACCCTAGCTGTAATGCAGCCTGCAGAAAATCTGTGACCTAGCTATAGTGCAACCTGTGGAAATCAGGCATTTCTGTAACCTATGTATAGAGAAACCTGAGGAAATCCTCCTTAATAGGGTTTTTACAAAGGAAAATCCAATTTCTTCTCTCAAACAAAGTTATTCTCCCTTATTTCTTCGGGAATTCAGGCCACTGAACCCTCTAAAGGAAACATATAGGTTTACATTATTAACGGTCATAAGGGTGATGAAAATAATGTGTAACAGAGAGCCCCCCAAAGTATGAAGTTAGAATAGAGTGATATCTGAAATACTTTGTCGAGTGTGTGTAGGGAACAAGGAGCATGTCGATCAGAAACCTACCAACAAACAAGGAAATACAATACAATAATATATCATCATTGAGGTAGGCATTCCCATACTCATAATACAAATGACTCAAAACATAAATGATGACATGCAAAGATCCATTTCAAGTAACACAGGTCATGGCCACCAAACATACACTGTGGATCCATGCCATTATGACTCAAATATGAACATAGCCACCAAAAATACACAATGGATCTATGTGTAAAAGACTCAAATTTGAACATAGCCACGAGACATACAATGTGGATCTATGCAACAGGGAAACCTAAATATACTCCAATGCAACCTGAATATACTCCAATGAAACCTAAATCTATCAAAAAAGATTCAAGGTCTTCATCTCCACCACCCTATAGTACAAATCTATCCATGTGATTACAGGTGTTAAAGTCAAACATGGTAAAAACCACTTGATTACCGGTCATTAATGAATATTGTTAACAAGTACAAGGGAAATCACCATTAATGTCAATGACTCCCAAGGTACTCTAGTACAATCCATCGAATGTGAATTAATGAGCTGAAGTCGAACACTCGGTGGAATCTCTCGATCAGAGGTCAATAATGGAAACCCACTGTCTAAAGCGAGGAAACATTCCATTGAGGCATGAAAGTTCCAAGGTACCAATTAGTTTCTAAGTCTAATTCTTAGATAATGAGTTGAAGTCGACAGGAAAAGACTCGTCATAGGAGGGCCTTAATGTATCCCACATCAATGACACGAAACGAGTAACAATATTTGAAGCAGATCAGAGTAACAAGCGATTTAGGACTGACTCAGGGATGGCGGATGCAATAGAAGGCTTAAGGACTGCAAAAATGGTTGACGTAGTAGAAGGCTTTCTGGGTTGAACTTCTCTTTGAAAACATTGAAGACACGACAACTATCTTGGAAACATCGACTGAACAATAGGGATCACAAACCTAATTGTAATATTCTAAAGGAGTATGATCAAGAGAAAAGTGTATTTTCAAACTTAGATGCAAAGCGAGTGAAAGGGTGTCATGTTCAAAAGAAACTCTTCCATGGAATACAAGTTTAGATACATTTCTTTCCTAATTTCCCCCCCACCATTTCTGGCGAGTACCTCTTTATTTTTACCAAATCTTGAGCAGGATAACATATGCTTGTAAATGTAAGCTCATCCTTTGGATGAGTCCTTCAAAGTATATTTAATGAACCCTAAGAAGGAGTGGTTCGGTCCCATATGGGCCTTTCGATGTTTGTTTAACGAGTCCAAAGAAAGAAAACTCAAGGGTTTTTTTATGTTTAAAGAGTCTGAAAAACACTTAAAGAGAACTCTCTCTGTTTATTTTTCATAAAGTAGTTTGATGAGACCAAAAAAGAGATAAACTATCACTCAACAGACGTGTTTTCTAATTCTTTGACGAGCGTGAAAATAACAAGATCGCACGGAAATCTTTTCATGTTTAGAGAGTCTGCAAAGAGCTTGAAGGGAACTGCAAGAGGTTCCTTTTTCGAATAACCTTTGTGATCCCAAAAAAGTGATAAAAGTTTACTCGATTACATTCTCATTGATTTACGAGCATGAGAAAGAAAAAATACTAAGCTTGGTAACTTATTCTCATGTACTTACGATCATGAGAAAGAACAAAGACTAATCTTGGGATTGTTTTCATTTTTACGTAAGCTTTAAAATAAAACAAAACCATCCTTGGGATAGATTTTATTTTTACACAAGCTTAAAAATGAAACAAAACTATGCTTGGACCTGGTTTCATTTTTACACAAGATTGAACTAGAGGAAACTATGCTTGAGGTAGGTGGTTTCATTTTTACACAATCTTGAACCATAGAAAACTATGCATGCGACTTCCCAATGCATGGTTGGTACTTAGCTCCCATATTAAGAAGCTAGTGGCTCAACTTCATCATGAAGTCTAGAGGCTAGAATCATTTCCCCCCAAGCTTCATTTCATCCAACTGCAAAGACGAATGAAAGGAAGCTTCAAATGTTAGATGAAGGATTTGACTCAAACAGAGAGGGAGAAGTTGTTTCATGTTTTAATGAGCTTGACATAGGATAGGAATTATGCTTGAGAATCCAGGTTCAATCCCTAGACCTCTGTTTCATTTTTTAGCTTGAATTAGAAACAATAACTATGCTCATAACCTCTGTTTCATTTTTTAAAGAGGTTGCTATAGAGACGCTAAAAATATCCTCACAACTGGTTTCATTTTTTAACGAGCTTGAAATCAGAAAACAATGCTCAAAACTGGTTTCATTTTTTAATGAGCTTGAAATCAAAAAACCATGCTCAAAACTAGTTTCATTTTTTAATGAGCTTGAAATTAGAAAACCATGCTCAAAGTTGGTTTCATTTTTTAATGAGCTTGAAATCAGGAAACCATGCTCAAAACTAGTTTCATTTTTTAATAAGCTTGAAATCAAAAAACCATTCTCAAAGCTAGTTTCATTTTTTAATGAGATTGAAATTAGGAAACCATGCTCAAAACTCTTCTCTTGATCATGGATTCCAAGAGGAAAATTCTCCAGAAGGAAACCATGTCAAGGGAAAAAGCTTGGTCATGGATTCTAAGATATCTTCACTCGATGGAAGAAACACACTCTGGAAGGAACACATGTCAAGGGTTGCGACATGGGTAAGGCGATTAGGCTCCAATAGCCCTACCGAAGAGATTACCATGTCAACTACCGGATCCAAGTCATAAGGGAATGAGCTTATAGTGAGAGGCTCATATGCATCAACAATTGAAGGCATGGGAGGCAATACCACATAATTGACCTTTGGAAGGGGTGATACCATCTGCATATAAGAACCATTTAGGGAGGTAATCCAATCATGACCAATGAATGAAATTTTATCAATAGTCACAATTCTTCCATCGTGATCGAAAGATAGCACACAAAAAAGAGTGGACACAATATCTTTCATGGCATAAACATAATCCCGCCCAAGGAGTAAAGAGAAATCCAAGGGGTATTGGACTACCATTACGTCAATGAAGACAATTTTCCCTCCCAAAGTTACAGGAAACTGGGGAAGGTTCCTTAAAGGTTGACTGGTTCTTCAATTAAAATCTAACAGACTCTGCGTAACCAGTGCAATATGAGGACAACACACAGCCTGCCAAGCAATATAGGACAAAATACTAATGAATGCACCTTCATTTTTCAATGTCTAAGGAATGTCGTGACCACAAAACTATATTGTAATCTGGAAAGGAATGTGAGAGGGAAGATGAGGTCTAGTTAGTACACCCCAATTAAAAATGATGGACTCATTAATTGGAGGGGGTTCCATGGGAGAAGGAGGAATTCCCCTCAGCAAAGTAGATTCTGTATCAATGAGAAAAATGTGGGCGATATCAGGTTTACTCTCTAGTGGGAGAGTAGAAATTGACTGAGGATGAGATCATATCGACCACTTGGGTTTCATTCTGTAAGGGGAGAATGGGGTCGATGGGTGGAAAAGGATTGACTTTTTTGGTTTCACTGTCTGGCGAGAGAGTGGGATTGACTGAGGATGGGATCAGATCAACCGCTTGGTTTTCACTCTCTAGCGAGAGAGTGGGATCAACCGAGGATGATATCGAAGAAACCACTTTGTCAACTGGTTCAAATAAGGATGTGACCAGGTTGACTACATGATCAATCGGACTGAATGATGACGGGCATGGATTGATCATTCCATCAACTACAGGTGGGTCGAGAGTAAGCTTGCAATAAGCAGCTGGAAGTTGAGGCTGTGAAACAATCATGTTTTCCAGGAATTTTGAGGCTTCATCCATATGAGGGAAAATGTGAGTTAGATGACTTCCTTTGCATAACATGCACGGGAACTTGACTCTACTTTTATTCTTCCCAACAGTATCATGACTAGTTGATGAGAGGTCATCAGCATGTTGTTCAGAGGATAACGACATGATTTGGTGAGGGTGTGTATACCATGCTTCTATAACCTTGGATAGACCAGGGAAATCCTTAAGAAGATGGCTACCCTTACAAAGCCTGCAAGGGTGCTTGGTTTTACAGGTTGTTTGGGTGTTCTTAGCATCATCAACACTCCCAACGTGATTAACAGTAACTTGTTTCTTTCCAACATGTCCGATAGTGGTTGGAAATTTGGACCCTTGTTTATTTTTATTCTTCTTATTCTTTTGTTTCTTCTTCTTCTTATCCATCGAGTTACTAGCCTTAGAGATTTCACTTAGTGAAGAAGATGAAATGGAAGAAGACCTTGCAAGTGAAGAAGGTGAAGAAGATCTTACTGGTGAAGAAGGTGAAGGATCAACATGAGGTTCATTCTCTTTGGGGGAAGTGATTAAAAATGGATCGTTAACTACATTCGGGACTACCTGAGTTGAAAACAACCATACCGATAATCCAATTGTGAGACCTGGAAGGATCAAAGTAGCAATTTAAGGAGGACCAATGTTTCTATAAGAAGGAAAGACAAAAGGTTCCCCTGGAGCAGTGGTTCCTTCATTGGTCATTCTTAGAATTGACGCCATAAAAACAAAAGATCCAATCTAGAGTCTGCTAGGGAAAACAAACAACACACGCTAAAAATCTAGTAAGCAAGCAAGAAAACAAAACCTTCTCACAATGAACGCACTAGTTGGTGATGAAATCCAATGTCATGGGAACAATGCGAGAAGGGGATGAGATAGAGCGAGTGAAAATTTTACGTTGACGATATGCTTAATGGACTTACACCTTGGTGCAAGCTCCCACACATAATTGTGGGTATACCCTCCAAGGATCTTGAGTGAGATTGTCCAATCTCGATTCCAGGTACCATGAAGACTTTCCCCTCCACAGTCACCTTGTGTAAAGACCCTAAATAGATAAGCTACTAAGGTTACCAACTACAACAATGATGCCTGGGGAAACAGTCGACAGTTCGATCCACATGCAAGGGCAGGGTATCTAGCCCAAAATAAAATTGAAAGGCTTCCACTCATCATTGTTGGTATACCTTCAAGTGACCCCCATAATACATCCAATCTCTACACCAAGACCAACAAAGCAGGGTGAGTAACTCTGCTAGTCTCAATGCGACCTCGTGATTGACGCTTGTGTTAGAAGGGCTTCCCAGGACAAAATGTAGCAATTGGATTTCATTGCTCCCTAGCGCAATATTCGATTTTTGTTCGCATCTTTGTAAATTTATCTTTCACACCTATTCCAAATCCCTACAACTAATCTAATGTAGGTTTGCTACCAGAAAATACAAAAATGTCTAATCAATTTTTATAAGCACTTTATTTTATGGATGTTGTTACTCAAAATGAAAATGGCATGGACAATATGGTGTTTTGACCAACTTGAAAGTTATTCAAAGATATGAAGATGCATTTTTTTCATTTCGATGAAAGCTATGCTACGAGAAGGAGAAAACATTTACCATTCCTAGATGTACAATGTCCTGAAATTTCACTAAACTCATCAATATCAAGATTTTCAAAAAATGAGACAAATATACTGTACACCCATACAGGATTCATGGCCCCCCATGTAATGCCAAGAAATGCCAAGAATCATTCAATTTCGCTACTTCAAATGCAAGGATGCCCCCAATCTAATATAAAACAAGAAATTAAACTTTTTGTTTCAAATATAGATAAAAGAAATAGCAAATCGACATGAAACAAAGAAAACCAAATGATTTTCTCGTTTAACATGAACTATTCAATAAAATAAACATAAGTTATTTCACCAAACAATTCTAAAGAAAAGACAATGTTTTGTAACTGAAAGACACTCAAAGCAAGAGACCAAATCGTTCAAAAGAAAAAAAAAAAAAGATGGCTAAAAGAAGTTTCAAAGATGTCAAGGAGAGTGTAAATAGATCATAATCAAACCCAAAAATTCACCCCAAAACCAAATCCAAGATCTGGGTAAGGAAAAAACCATAAAAAATCAAAATTTTGACAATTTCTGTAGGCTGTAGACTAACACAGTGCGGAAATCCCTTATTTTCGTTGGTCATAGAACCAATACAGTGCAAAAATGCCGCACTATGTCAAAAAGGTAGGGTGTAGAAATCTAATATCGCTGCACTCTCCCTCAAAGAAGGGTGCAGAAATTAAATAAAAAATGGAAAAAATGAAAAGTATGAAGGTTTTTCCAATGTGGTTTGATAGTCAGAGAGTCAAGTTGGATCTCCCAGTGACTTAGAAAATAGAATCCAAGCAATAAAGGAAGGAAAGCAAGACAAACTAGGAAAACAATCTGTTTCCCCAGTGGAGTCACCAATTTTTTTATATGATAAATCAGTGAATACAGACATAAACTAATCTCCCTAGATCCACCTGGATCTAGAACAAAACAAGACATGACATCACACTTTCCCTAAGTTACAATCATTGATCTAAGTGCCAAAGAAGGAATTGATGACTTAGCTTTGATATCGCTTCCTTATATCTTTGTTTTTCCTGCTTCGCTCCGATGCTCTTGTGAAACCAGATCTCCAATGACACAAACCAACCAAAGTGAAAGAAACTACGATAGATTCAATGAAAGATTAAACATGTGATCAAGGAGTCATGTAATAAAATGAGAATAATTTTATAGGAAATAAACATGACACTATATTATATAATGTGGAAGAAAGATACAACCATATGCCTTGATGTTGTCAGGTTCCTCCCAACAGTTCCTTTCTTCCCACACACTTCTTGCTCTGATGGATTCTGAGACTGCGTATCTGATAGCTACTCACAATCTATCTTGACAAAGAAAATCTTAAAGACAACATAAATTTCCCAAGCTTAATCCAATTAACTTTATCCATGAGAGCTCCTCTCCTTTTATAAGCTGAAGAGGATAAGGTGAGGAGGTTAGGATGATCCCACTAAATCATAAAAGCGAGTAATATCCAAACCATTCAGAGGCCACCTCACCATATAAGCTTATCCTTCTAGAAGCATCGAGAAAATGCTCATTTTTCCCAAGTACGAAGGCTGCCACACCCTATCTATAATGCATCATGTGGAAACTCCACGACCTAGCTATAGTGAAACCTATGGAAATCAGGCATTTCCAAAACCTATGTATAGAGCAACCTGCAGAAATCCTCCTTAATAGGGTTTTTACAAAGGAAAATCCAATTTATTCTCTCAGGCAAAGTTCTTCTCCCTTCTTTCTTCAGGAATTTAGGCCACTGACCTCTCTGAAGGAAACAAATAGGTTTACATAATTAATGGTCACAAGGGTGATGAAAATAATGTGTAACAACGACTGTCTCAGTCCACCCTCACCACATTGTGGACCTCTCAAACTAGGCAATCATTAACCTACCATTCGGCCATGGTGAGAGTGCTATTAGGTTGTGACATAGACTCTTCCACACCTCTCTCTCAATGTTTGGTTTCTATGCATGGCCCCTCTACTCCTTATGTGAGTCATATTAGCAAGCATCGTCAAGCCTTCATCCACTGACAAAAACACTGTCAATAATCAATATACGTAAATCATACTGAAATCAATCATATGTCACATGTGCATAAAATGAAGTACTTAAAAAAATACAATTCACTCCCTGAGTCAATCTGAAGTCCAAGGAAGTTCATTGATGACATCAACATCCATAACTTGTCATGTGCCTTTCAGACTCAGGAGAATTCATCAATAGCATCTACAAATATATATACATCAATATAAAAATTAGTCACAACACATGATCATCATCATATATAACCCATAATCGAAATGAAATCATAATATACCATAACCGAATCACTTGCATGAAAGTGTCCTCAAAGAATATGTCAATAAAAGTGTGCTCATTAGAGCACGATGTTATAAGAGAACTACCTTTTTGGTAGTTTGAAGTGTTTATTTGCAGATTCTAGGAAGGTAGATTCAAAATGGTTTGATGATAGAGATACGTAATGGCTTGTGACAGATTGGTAAATTAAGTAGTAATGTTCAGATCCCTATACAACAATGAAGGGGTCAACTAGCGGTTATGAGGAATATCTCTTAGGTAGAGATTCATGATTGTATAGAGGATTCCAAGCATGAATTTAAGAAGGGATATATTCATTGCCTATTTGATAATGTGCACTTATTTTTTACTTGCAGAGTTTTATTTTAAGACAAATAAGTGGACATATTTGATTCAAGTTGAGGAGAAGGAATATGCAGTCATCAGTTGCAGCAAATTCGAAGAAGATCCTAAAACAATGAAGTGGAAGATCAATCAACATTGTACAGAATTGAGTAGCAGAGTCATGGACATTTTTTGTGACATATGGAAGGAGAGAAACCATCAAGAGGAGTTTTATTGTCAAGGGAAAATTGTTGAATGATTGATGTTAGCTCAGTGAAGACATGACAAGCCATGTATACTTGAAGTCAAGTGATGAAGGAAAATTGACATGAATTCTTTTATCATATGTCAGTGGATTACAATAACAAGAAGCACCAATGGACAATGAGAACAGAAAGAGAGGAAATAAGGCATATACAATAATCCCCACATTGATCTACATGACATCTTATAGATGAAGAAAGGGGAAGATAAATCGTCAGAGGGAATTACCCTTAATGTAAAAAGGGGAGAGAAAGAAAAAAATTAGGAAAGAAAGATGAGAAACATGAAGACAAGGGGATCAACATTATTAAAATAAGGTATATTCTCAGAGGGAATTACCCTTTTCCAATGATGGGAAAGGGGGAGAGAAAAATCATAGTACATGAAGACACAAGGAGAAATGGTCACAGGGGGGGCATGAGTGTTGCCATCAATGCCAAAGGGGGATATTGTTGGAAAATTTATTGTCATTGATCTCAACTCTAGAAGAAGTATAGAAGCCTCTATAAGTGATGGGTGTATTTGAAAAAGTATCCAAAGTGGTCCCCTTATGGAGTATCTTTAAACACAACCCTCACGGGAAGACGCTTTGAAGAAGTATACAAGAAACCCTATAAGTATGGTTAAGAAACCCAAGATGTGTGGCCATGCACCCCAAAGTTGAGTGGAGAAAAAAAGGATGTCAAACATTGCAAATACATGAAAAACTTTCATATATGGATAGTCGTCATCATGACATTTCTAATGGTAGGTGGTACATGACATGGTTCCTCATGGTTGAGAATTTATTCCCTCTTAAATATGAAGCCCCGAAATATGGGCAAGAAGTTATAAGCTAGCCCCAAAACTAATTAAATAAGAAACGTTGTTGCAACAAGAAGTTACAGGTTGGCCCTAAAGTAAAATAAAGGAGGCACTTGGAGTACCTCTTTTTTTTTTAAAGAGCTTGAGGAGGATAACATATGCTCAATATAGCTCATCTTCAATGAGTCTCTCATCACATGTTTAATGAACTTAAAGAAACAGGGGTTCGGTCCCATATGGGTCCTTCAATGTATAATTTTACGAGCCTAGAGAAGATAAAACTCAATTGTCTTTTCACATTTAGAGATTCTAAAAATAACTTAAATAAGACTCTAGGAGTGTTCTTTTTCATAAATTTATTCTCCAAAGCCCGAAAAAATATAAAACAATACAAGGGATAACTCTTTTAGCCAAGGTTGAATAGAGTATTCATTTATCATAATTTGTCCATATGGTCCGAAAAAGGGTTAAACATACACAGAATATATTCTTTTTCAAATCCTTTTAACGATTTTGAAAGGGAAACAAGCTCACTCGACAATATTTTCATGTTTAAAGAGTTTTAAAATAGCTTAATGAAGAATCTACATAAGATTTATGCTTTATTTTTAAATGAACTTGAAAAAAAGAATGAAATTGTGCTTGAAGGGTCTGCTTCATTTTTACATGAGCTTGAAACAAGGAATGAAATGTTTCTTAGAGGGTCTGCTTCTTTTTTACATGATATTGAAATAGAGAATGAAACTGTGCATGAAGCATATGCTTCATTTTTAAAGGAGTTTGATACAGAGAATTGAACTATGCTCAAAGAGTCTACCTCATTTTTACATGAGCTTGCAACAAAGAATGAAACTGTGCTCGAAGGGTCTGCTTCATTTTTACATGAGCTTGAAATAGAGAATGAAATTATGCTCATAGGGTCTACTTAATTTTTATACGAGGTTGAAACAAAGAATGAAATTGTGCTGGAAGTTGGTTTCATTTTTAAATGAGATTGAAACAGAGAATGAAATTGTGCTCGGGGTTGGTTTCATATTTAAATGAGCTTGAAATAGAGGATAAACGATGCTCGGGGTTGGTTTCATTTTTAAACGAGCTTGAAAAAAAGGATAAAATCGTGCTCAAGGTTGGTTTCATTTTTAAACGAGCTTCAAATAGAGGATAAAATTGTTATTGGGGTTGTTTTCATTTTTAAATGAGCTTTAAATAGAGGATAAAAATGTTTTCATTTTTAATGAGCTTGAAAACGGAAATGAACTATGCTCAAAATGATACCCATTGACAATTTTCTTCCCAACGTGATGTCCAAAGGTTGGTAGTTTTAATGACACCCATTGATGGGTTTTTTCCCAACATGATGTCTAGAGGTCGGTACCTTTCCCCTAGCATGATTGGTAGAATCTATTGTCTTAAATCCAACATGATGTCTATAGGTTGGTACCTTTCACCCATCATGATCGACGGAATATAGCGTATTAACTCCAAGATGATGTCTAGAGGTTGGAGACATGCCCCCAAGCTTCCTTTCATCCACCAACTCTTTGTGTGCATGTGTTTAGACTATTGGATACTAATTGGAATACTTTCAACAGAGAGGAACAAAGAAAGAGGATCAAATGACACAAGCGTAGGAAAAGAAGGTTCAAGTACTAGATCTAGTAGGAGACTTGACTCAATTGGAGGGAGGCACGTTTTAGTTTTTAACGAGCTTGACATAGACAATGAAATATACTCATGGTTAATTGTTTCATTTTTTAACGAGATTTACATGGAAAGTGAAATATTCTCATAGTTATTTGTTTCATTTTTTAACCACATTGACACAGAAAGTGAATTATGCTCATAGTTATATGTTTCATTTTTTAACGATCTTGTCATAGAAAGTAAACTATGATCATGGGTTTCTGTTTAATTTTTTAATGATCTTGACAAATAATTGAACTATTCTCATAAACATTGACCATGGCTTCCAAGAGGTATTCATTGGACAAAAGTGTTGGGTATGTGTTATATTCTTTGCATGTGTGTGTGTGGGTGCATCAGATGTGACAACTGCGTCTGATGATCCCTCTAGTAGTGCTCTTTGTGTCGTGTGTACCAGGTGCTTTCCTAGGGGAGTCCCAAGGGGGGGGCAGGTATGCCCCCCTTTGTTTACGTGCAGTATTTGACAACAGGTGGTAGCCTGGGGAAAATAGGGTTCGGGGCAGTGCCCCTAAATTGTTTTGGGTGGTTTTTCCTATTTTTAGCGGATTTTGTTATTTTTAGCGGTTTTGTAAATTAATCTCGGATTAAGGGATTAGAGTTTTGATATCTACATAATACCTAAAAACATTGTATATATTGTATGGTGAATGGTGAAATTCGATATAATGAATATAAGAAAGGTTTTCTCGGTTGAGGGTTTCCGGTATAAAATATATGTGTACTATGTGTATGAGCCATTCATTAAATTTTGTTTTGCTTAAGAATCTATATGCATTGCTTTAATTCATAGGTTTAAAACTTACAAGAAGAACAACTCTGGAAAGAATCTATGTCAAGAGACTCAATAGGGTAATGAGGGAAAGATCGGGTTCCAAAACCCCCATTGAAGGGTTCACCATGTCAACTACAATATCTAAGTCTAAAGACAATGAGCATACAATGAGAGGTTCCTTCTCATTAGCAGTTGAAGGCATGATACCAAATAATTAACATGTGGTGGGGGGATACCATTTTAATATAAGGAACATTCAGGGAAGTCATATGGTCAAAAATCATGCTAGGACTAATGAACGAATGTTGGTCAATGGTAACAATGTTTCCATTATGAGGGAAATGCATCACTCGAAAGAGTGTCGACATGAAAACTTTTGTAATATAAACATAGTCCCACCCGAGGAATAAATTAAATTCCAAGGGGACTTGAACTACAATAACATCAATACAATAATTTTTCCCTCCTAAGGTGATGGGAAACTTAGGAACGATCCATGAAGGTTTTGTTATAAAAATAAGATCCTAGAGAAGTAAAATAAAACAAATGTGGAAATAAAAACAGAGAAGATACACAATAAAATAGAGACACGTATATGCATGGTTCATCCAGTGTGGGCTACATCCACCATATAAATTTCCAGCTCCTTCCTTTTTACTATCCATCAAAATGAAGGGATACAACCCACAACACACCCAATATAACTTCTTCTTTATTTCATGGTCTCCTCTCTCAGAATACAATATTCTCCATAACACAAAACCTAAATACAATTCCCTCATAAAAGAGGGTTTCCTTCTAAGGAAGAAACCCTAACATAACTTCTACCATCAAATCTACGACCTTATAATAAATGATCCATATTGACTATGAAATTAGAATATTTGAATTGAAAATAAATAAATTATGGGCCCCTCATGGCCTGGGGGGGGGATGAATTTTGTATCTTGTAGTTTATTTGACCTCCATATGTATTAGAAAGATAATCATGCTCCAAAACCAAAAGTTTCACTAGCTCTTCTATTAATATCCCACAGATGATGGGCAACCAAAATAAACTAAGGGGAACCTAAAGCTTTCCAAGCAGTTAAGGATAGAATACTAACATAAGAGCCTTCATCTATAATAGTGTGACGTATGTTTTTATCGTAAACCTACACAATTATTTCGAAAGGAAGGTAGGAAGGAAGGCAAGGCTCTGCCATCCTATTCCAATAAAAGGAAATGACCTCAGTACTTGGAGGAGGTTCCATTGAAACAGGTGAAACACCCCCTTGTTCAGAGAAAAATGAAGTGAAAAGAAGAACCTAAGCGGTATCAACTTCACTCTTGAAAGGAAGAGTGGGATTAACCGATGATTGAATTGGACTGACCACTTCATCAACCAACGGTTGGTTCGGAGAGGAATCATAGGAAGAAGTTGTAGGTTGTTGCTAAGAAAAAAAAATATCTTCCAACAATTGTCAATCCTCATCCATACGAGGGGAGAGGTAAGTGCGATGCATTTCCCCACACAACCAACAATCCTAACTTTACCCTTTTTTCCCTCTACCTAATGACTAGTTGATGGGTTGTCACCAACATGACCTGCAATGGCTAGTGACATGGTTATTGAGTACTCATGGAATCCACTTCCAATACCTTGGAAATACCATGGTAATGTTTAAGAAGGTGGTCACCCTTACAAATCCTGGAAGAGAATTTTGTCTTGTGAACTATTTTGGTCGACGTTTTAACATTATCGTCCTTCATGACAGTGGTTTTTTAATTACCCTCTTGCTTATTTTTCTTCTTTTGGTTCTTTCTTATCTTATTCTTCTTATCCCCTTGGTTACTAGTATAAATTCTTTCACCAGGAAAGGAAGAACAAAGGGAAGAATATTCAATAGGTGAAGAAGGAAAAGGGTCAATAGGAGGTTGATGTTCTTTCATTGGACAACTTCATTGGGAAAGAATAGGGGTATTCAGGACCAAAGGAGTGGAAAATAATGATGTTAATAACCCCATGATGAAATTGGGAAGATTCTATGTAGAAATGTAAGGAGGACCAACATTTCCAAAAGTAGGAAAAACATAAGGTTCCCCTTAAAAACAGGTCCCTTGGTTAGTAATCTCAGGAACTATTTCCATTGACGTGGATTCAACCTAAGGTATGCTAAACATAAAAAATCACACACTATAAAATTTCTTACAAGATAAGAGAAAAAAAAACTCCCTTATAACAGGGATAAAGGAAGTAAGGATCTTTGAGAGATGGGAGATGAGGTCTTCAATGAAGAAATGAGTAATAGTTACGATAACCTTCATGCTACAATCCCCCAAGGTGTAATGAAGAGCCTGCAGGAAAATACCCTCTCAGTTCGTTGAAGCTGATATTGAACATCTATCATAGGTACCACAAGGAACCTTCTTTATATAAGGAACTTCCCTTATAGTCACCTTTATGGAATCCTAGGAGAGGTTTCCATGTTTACCAATTCACAACAAATGATCGGGGTGGTACAGTCAACATTCAAGACTAGAAAATGGGCCTGGGAATATTGGACATAAATCTAAAACCCAAAAACTAATAAGAAGTGGTGTCACCCTAAGTAATTTCTAGTATTCAAAGCCCCAAACTTTCAACAGTCCCACTGGGTGAAAGGAAAAGAGCAAATCTCAACTGATCACTTATCTTGACCTCATGTTTGGCTCCCGTGTGAGAGAAATTTTCCTAACTAATGATAAATTCTACTACTATATTTTAAACTCTCTAGTATTCTATAGTTTTATTCATGTGGCCTTGAAGAGTTAAATCTCCAACCTACTATCAAGGCCCTAAAATCCTATAATTGTTGGGTTTCTATCAAAGAACAATAATTCTAATTGATTTTATATTATATTCTTTGTTCCTTTTAATGGTTGTTTTTTACTCAATACGGCGCACAAATATGAAACTAATGATGTGATGACTCAACTCCAAAACTATGTAGAAAGAATGGGATGAAAATATTTTCTTTCAATGAATTCTATCTGAGGAAATGAGAGGATCTATTTTTCTTCTTGATGTAAATAAATGCCCAAAACTCCACCTATGAAAGTAGAATGAAAGAATATTTGTTTTCTTCTTTTCAAATTACATGAAAAATCAAAATAGACTCTTCTTTTCTTTCTCTTTCAATTGGAACGAAAATACTCATTAACACTTACAAAGAACCCAAAAGCTAAAGAAGATGAAGAAAACAAGATCTCAACTAGGCTAAAAGAATCCATACATAAGTATCCTTTTAACACTTGTTCAAACAAGAAACCACCATGCAAAGTAAAGGAGAACCAATGTATGAAACCTCAAAGTTCAAGTAGCAAAAAGAAAAGATTAATTCCAGTTTGTAACAACTCAAAAAGAGCTCAAGAGTACACTCAAAGGATCAGAATACCAAGAGACTCAAAGTACTAGGCTTAATGCAACATAAGAACCCTCCAAATCAAAGAAAAGGATCTCAAATCAATCAAGTAAAATACTTAGAAGGTTTTGGAATCAAAGAGACAAAATTTTGAAAACCTGCAACTAATGAGGATGAAACTATGGATGAAATGGATTGAACTAGAGGATCAAGTTAACATGTGGAATCATGACCATTTCACAGTTTGAAGGAATTGAAAAATTAAAAGAAGTAACAAAACATGTGATAATCACAAAACTTCAACAAATCATATCCACAATTAACCATGGAGGATTCTAATGTAAAGTTCTGAGACAAAGCACTAACAAAAAGGAAGCAAAAAAACCTCCAAATTCACTGAGAACAAGGAATATCTCTCATACAACCATGTAGACAAGGAAATGAACTATATACTATCACTCTCTAAGACACTATGTGGGGCGATGATGAAGGATTATCTCTCTGTACTCCCTTATGGGGGAGGGATGAAACCCTGAAAATGGTGGAAAAGAAAAAAAAAATCCCATATCAGAGAAAAATCAGTAGTTTTACTTAGTGAACTTCCCAGTGATAATTAGGGAAGGGGAGAGATCAAAGAAAAACCATCCAACATGACAAGATCAAGTGACAAAAAGACTGGAAAAATCTAGAAAAACACCAATGAAAGACTAAAGAGAACGTTTCCCCAATGGAGTTGCCAATTTTATTATCTGGTATTTTTCTGCCTATGAACAGGTGAAACCTCCATTGGATCAAGACCCATGTTTGATACAAGACAAAAGGAAACAATTCGTGTACTACTTTCCCCCTATAACTATTTCAACAATTAGAATGAGAAAAGAGGGACAAGTGAATTACCTTTTTATGTCGGTTATCCTCGTTGCTCCATCCTTTGACTTCGATGTCCAAAGTCCTAGGCACAAGAAAAGTTCTGCAAGGAACATAGTGAAACCTTTTTCTTACACACTATATTGTTAAGAAGAAACATATCTATCTATGATGAATTAGACAACAATAGACATGCATATATAGAACACATAGGCATGAGAGGAATAGGAAATGTTTTGTATTAATGGAAAGCAAATAACAATGAAGAACATACAATATCAATCTAGATGTTGTAGCAACTCCTCCAAGATCTCCTTTCCATCCCCTTGAATGTCACAAAATCATAGGTATGATTCTCTAAGTTCTCTCCTTCCTTAAATGTCTCAAGATCATAAGTATGATAGTCTGGAATTTTTGCCCCCCTTTTCATTCAAGCATGGCCTTCATTATATAAGTATTGAGGCATCAAAACCGTAGAATATGTTTTAGGAGAAGATGTGGTCAAATTAGGATTTGGATCAACTAACAAGATTGACCTTGCCTTGAATAGGAGATAGCTCAAATGAATCCCTTAACCAACTGTAAACTCTCAAAACCAATCTCACAAAACAAGGCATGATGGTTGCAACAACTTCATCGCCCCCCCATAGTTGTACATAGGGTGTGTTGAGCGGTCTAAGTTCCATTTGAATCAACAGTAGGAATTTTTTTTGCCAATGAGGCCCAATTAGACTCTTTAGTTTTTGATGGTAGAACTATTCTCTAGATAAGTGATATGACAAGTTTCAATGGGATTTAACAATGATATATCTATGTACTTTTAAAGAATTTCCTCCTTCTTGAATCAGTTCTATTTTTATTTGACTTCACAATTTTCTATAATGTATTGAAAGACAAACAAAATGATCTATCTGGGAGAATACCAAGCCTTGGGATAACCTCTATTCCCGGGTATACAAACAACATTTATTTAAGGTTCACATTGGAAATAATACCATCACTTTACCATAACTTTATATATCATTTGAGAGAAAACATTGGAGAAAAAATACACACGTAATTAACAGATCCTAGAAATTAATTTCATTACCCCTTGCCACACATCAAATGTTAAACATTATCGATTTTTATTTTCATCAATTTGAAATAAAGAATTGTAAGGTATTCTAAGATAAATCAATAAATATTATAATAGATCTTACTCAATACATTAGTAAATGTAGAGTTGAGAATGAAAACAATCCACAGGTTCAATCACATTCACTCTTTGGATGAAAAATTGCTTTTGGTTCTACGCAGGACTTCTAAATTCAATAATATTTGTCTAAGAAATAGTTCTCTTACAAAATACAATCCTCTTTTTTATGAAAAAATTATCGCCCCTAGTGGATGGCTGATTTTTTTATTTATAAATGTAAATTAACTAAAAATAGCTACTAAATTAAGTCTTATAAAGTAAACAAAATCAAATTGGACTTAATCCACATGTCCTTCTCTTGGTATCTCTAGTTCTCTTGATGTTATACTACAACAAATTATTCCTCTCATATTACAACCACTGGAGAAATATGTATTCACATGTGTTGGCATAAGGAAACCTATGCTAGTCCATTGGTGCGCTAAGAATCTCTTTAATCTCCGTGCGACATGTTGTTTGTATTTGTCCAGCTTGGCACTTAGTCCCTAGAAAATTGTCAATGCTTTGATTAGCACTTCATGAAATTATTCATTTGTGTTGGAACAAGGGTCGATATGTGAGAGATATTTTCTTTAGATGCCTTATCTAATTTAGTGTGTTTCCTGAGTATGTCACACAAGTCTACGAAATCCTCAAGTTGGTTGAACTATGGTAGATGGATATCTCTCATTTATTTGTTTATTTTCTCCTATATTTTCACGCATTATTCCCATTTTTATTTTATTTTTCGATGAGGTTCTTATACCATTTGAATCCAATTTTATTCTTCTCTGTGTATTCTAGTGATATTGTAATTTTCCAGTACCCTAATACCATGTTCCTATGTGTCTCGGCCCGCCTGCACTTCTCTAATCTATTCGATCCAATCTAAAGCTTGATATTCCTTTTCACTCCATCGTTTCATATAGTTTTATTTCAACAACCCCACAAGAGTGTCTTCCTAAAAGTCTTCTATTCAGGACATGAAAAGATCTCTTTCTTATTTGAATTGACTGTATACTTCCATGAAATCACTTTTAAGAAGTATTGTTTCTTGATTGGTGTCTTGATAATACTCTTCTTTATGTCAAAGATGCTCTAATTCCTTTCTCATGGTGGTCACTTCTTTTTCATCCCTTTTTTATCTCTCTAGGGTGGGATGAGTTATATCCATCCCATCTCCAAGAATCTCGCTCACCTTAGTATGTTCCATTGACAACTAAAGTTTCTTCTATAGTTACAAACATAGTATTAACCAAATTGAACCTCCTTATTTTGACAGTTATTTTCATTACTTCCTTTCTTTTCTTGTCATAAGATATTTCCTACACATCAACAACCTCATCAATAGGTTCAAGAATTTGTTCATGTCCCAAATATAGGGTACTTCCCAATCTCCCTTACGTGTAGAAATGTTCCATAGCAGGTTCCTTCCCTAATATTCTTCTTTATGGCTTCTTCTTTTATTCCTTAATTATTTAGCAAAGATTTGACATCTTTAAGTCGTCCCTGCTTGAGCCACTAGTGATTTTGGCTATAGTTTGAAGCAATGTTGGGGAGCCTTTTTCCATCCATGTTGTTGATCTTGTTCTTGTACATCAGGTATCTAATCGTAACAATGCTATCAAAAGGGGAAAGGCTTTCTTCTATGAGGAGGATAGGATAGGTTTTAGATCTCTTACTTTTAATATTATAAGTTAAAAAATTATTTTGTATTTGTTCTATCTTTCTCTAGGATTCTATTGATATATTGCAACCCCAAAATTCACATCCATATAACATAAATGGAGTGATGAAAGTGTGAAAGAGGAGTGTTTATTTATCCCAAAGCCAAATGTCTATTGATTTAGAATTGTTTTCAATCCCATAATAAGCTCTCCAACCTCCATTTATCCCTTTTTCAATGCTACAGTTTCAGTTGAGCTCATGGTGGATGTTGATTCCAAGATACTTGTATGAAGGCACTTCCTCCAAGCTATTGTTGTCATAAAAAAAAGTATCATAGGTGATCCTTTTGGATTTAATTATCATATAACCTTTCTTTTTTCAATGTTCATAGTCATGCCCATGCTAGAGCATAAGTCCTTGAGGATGATATTAGTTGCTTACCTAGGTCATAGGGAATATTTTCCATAAGAACAACATCACCAACATAAAGTAGGATGATGACTATACTAGTGAGAGTCAAACCAACACAACCTACATCCTCCAAACAATCTTCTAAATTATCAATATAGATTATAAAAAGGGTAGCGGATAGGGGACACCCTTGCTTGACTCCTATATTACAATAAATTTCTTCCAACTAGCCCTCAGTGTTCCTAAACTTGGAAATAACTTTCTCATGTAGCCTTACTCCAAAAAATCTCAATTAAAAAGAGGCTTTAGGTTCTTCTAACATATTCCAAAGGTTAGTCCTAGTTACAATGTCAAAACCTTTTCCAAAATTAGAAAAACAACAAATGATATCAACGTTGTCATTATGAAACTCCTCTGCAATGATCCCAAGTGTAACAAGGTGGTCCATCGTGGAATGGTAGCCTCTAAACCTAGCCTAGTCACTAGCTATTTTTCCATGGATTTCTATCCATGTGTCAATCTTCATTTCCAAAATACTTCTGTACAACTTAGCTAAAATGGGGCTAAACATAATTGTCATATAATTAGAGGGATTACTTTTATCCCCATTTTGGAAAATAGGTACAATGAGGCTTTGAGTCCAAGGTTTTTGGAAGCCTTGCTCGATAGCTAATTTGAAGAGATTATGTATGTGAGGAATTGGGATAGATCCTCCAATTATTTATATTTCATCTTGGTAACCTTTGATGTCCTTATATTTTCCTTTCCAGAGCCGTTTAACTGAAAAACATATTTTGTTCTATAGAAAACACTTCATCCTTTGTAGAGATGTTTAGTATGTTGTCTAATACGTTAGGGGATTCATGTAGACTTTTAAGGTAGAAATTCTAGTCCTTCAAGGAAATCTTATTATTTTCTTTAGTTTTACTAGTTAGAATTTTCCTTCATAATTTCTTAGGATGTATCTTAAATATGTGCAAAAGCTTCTCTTCCTTTCTATTTATAGATTCATTTTTCTCTTTAATTAAGGTTTAATATCTATTTATCTTATCTTATTTTAAAGATCCATTGGAACCATCCCTAATGTAGTTTCTAGCAATTTCACATTTGTTATCGTACCAAGGGTTAGTTCTATTGTTTTAGTTTTTATGTAACACCTCAATAGAGAAGTCGTTAATTGAAGTAGAGATGGTTTTTGTAAAATTGTGATAGTCATATTTAATATTGTTCTGATATGATATGATATTTAAAGTGTTCCTTAAGTCTTTTAATAAGGGATCAACTTTTTGTTTGTCAAAAAGTAAGTGTCTTTGGTTGTCATAGTGCTTCTCAACAAATATTTTTTGCATGGAAAAGTTAAGAGTTAGGGCTAGAGGTATCTTATTAAACTTAGGTTCATGGTCATCTAAAAGATCAAATTTATTATTTGGTTGTAAATGAGGATATATGATCTTACATAATCAACAACACTACACTGCAACTCATCGATACAAGCCATCATGTTAGAATTTGGTCACTTATTTATACCATTGCAAATTTTTAAATCTTCATAACTACAGAGCTTGATTAACTAAGTACCAAGCAAATTCTCAGTGAGAAAATGTGTGTTGAAAAATGTGTTTTGCCTTAAATATATTTTGTATTAAGAAGTCATTCTTTCTCCAAAATGGAGAGGTTTTAAAAGTGCCACTTTCACACAAGACACGCATCCAACTAACAAATAATTAATCTAGCTTTCACATATAATTAAAAACTCATTAAGCTAATAATTTATGGCCCCAAAATGTTTACTAACATGAATATTTTTTATTTAATCATATGTACTATAAAATGTTTGTTAAATTTTTAATGATAATTGTTATTTTATAGGGTATTTTTTTGTTTGTATTTAAATTAACAGTGTGTTTTTTCTTTCTTGTTTCTATTACTTTGGACCTTCGAAAAAAAATATTAATGTGTTATTTCAAATTAGAATTTATAATTATTTTTCAAATTGAAATTAACAAATCATAAGTTTATTTCAAAGGAAATTAAAGGGTGATAAAAATATTGACATATTGTCATTGATATGTTGTCATTGATGTCAATAATCGATGTCATTATGATGTGATGATTTGTTGTTATGATGAATTGACCGTGTTGATGTCAACATTATATCAGTCAACAATGAATGTCAAACAGTATGCAGAGATCGAAAGCGTAAACTCAGGAGGAGGAGAGAACATTATGCAAAGATTAATGCTCAACAGGGAAAATGCAGTACAGAAGCAATTCATGATTATTGTTGATCACGATAGGATCAAGAATGTTCCTATGATCAAAGATCAAGAGAATTAGTGACTGACTATCCGTGCATAAAAGAATGCACGAACAATTATTAAAGCTCAAAAAGAAAAGCATAAGATCAGAGTGAAAATCCTGAGCAACCGTCCGATTAGAGTGAGAAGACTCAACAGTCGTCCTCTCAAGAGGTTGACCGTGTTGATTGTCTAAATATAACAAACATAGGTTATATGAGTCACCATGGGCTTGAGGATCGTTGGAGGATCGTGATCGTCGATCCGCAAGCCATATCAACAGCAGGGATAAATTGCAGAGATCGATGGGAGAATTAAACGACTCACTAGTTCAAATCCTACAATTGACCTAGATTGTCAAATCTCATAGCGTCAAATATCTACGACTGTGGTTGATCGAAAAAATGATGAGATTAAGCCAGATTAAATCAAGACCGTTGATGCACAATCACCAGATCAATGACAGGGAAAAATTGCAGAGTTTGGGTGACGAGTTAAATCACTCGCAAGTCGTGGTTTCAAAATCATCTATGATAATGGATATAATTCAAGAATCTTCACAACCATTGGATCACTTTTGAGTGGAAGGACAGGATAAGCAGGGAAAAATGATTGAGAATTTGATTATGCGAATTCTCGTCAATCGTTAGATCACTTTTTAGTGGAAGGATAGGATAAGATATCAAAGCTACATTGCAGAAATATCGAGTCATCGATCTAAGACCTTGATCAATGAACAACATTCACTTTGGGTCTAATGTTGCGAGGAGGTCTCACTCCGGAAAGCCTGATATTTGAAATTCTCGAAATGTGAATCTTCACCAGTCGTTGGATCATTCTAAGTGGAAGTACATGATAAGATAGTAGAGAAGCACCATAAATAGATCAAGTTATTGATCCAAGATCCAGATCAAAAAAACATTTTTCACTTCAAGTATAAATATGTGAGGAGTTTACGCTCGGAAAAGTTTGAGATTTGGAATACTCGAAGCCCGAAAATCCGAAATGAATAAGGATCATCAGATTTGGAGGACATATGAGGACCTTTGGATAAGGGCTATTGGTCAGCAAACCACATCAGCAAAAACACTCAATAGACCACGTCAACATGAACAAGTCACCAATAATACGTCAACAAGGACACGTGGCACAATCACACAATGACAAGTGTCAAGTTGATTCAACATTTTAGGTACATGCAAATTAAAAATCCAAGTGACACATGGCAGTTTCTCAGCTCATGACACATCATCAAGTGATGTAAGTAAGTTACGTCACTCTGGGAGTTTTGATTCGAGAGATTTACTACCGGCACTCACCCAAAGTCCCAAACTCTTTAATGTCGAAGACCCGAAGTGGACATGAGATGTTTGATCTGAAGATCGCTTCGAGAGAATTCTCGTCCGTCGATCTACTATAGTGGAAAGATAGTGTAAGAGAAAGAATTGACCGACAACAAGCGTTCTCCACCATTTATGACTTACTCAGCAGGTGACCACTCCGAAGGAAAGAATGGGTTGAGATCTGAAATATCCAAATTCTGAAGACCTGGAGTAAATGGTGGCCATCCATCTCGATGCTTGATTAAGTCCTAGCCGTTGGATTTAGCAGTGAAAGGATGAGTCTAAGAATCAAAGGTGACCATTGATCTAGTTCTGTGAAATCAATCATCTGATCTAGATTCAGAAGTTTTGAAAAATTGAAAACTCGAAGTTCCGAAGTGTGAATTTTCGTCAGCCATCCATCTCATCAGATGATTCATGACCCTTGATTTGATGAGCGCTCGAGAACTAGTTTCGCATAGTGTCACCGTTGGTCATATGAAATAAGAAATGAAGGTAAAAGATAATACAACGCTTAAATTGATAAGCTCGTGGTTATACGCCTGTGATCATATGGGTTGAACAAAGCACCTCATACAGGATTCATTCGATAGTGAGTCACACCAAAACAATACAATGATCAAATATGATCAAGTTGGTGAAACGAGAATGTAGGAGAAGCACAAGTAGGATCTAATGAGTTGATCCATGTCTGTGGTCAACTCATGAGGACAAACGAACTGATACACGGTTATGATTAAAATATATTTAAAACATGAATAAAGAATAAAAAGGAAAATTATATTAACTAAAGTTTAAGATTATTATTTTAAATGAAAAGGTACAATGGTTCAAATATGAAAATACACAAGGATTCAAATTCACACCAGTTGGAAGACTATATAAATAAAAGGAATGGTGAGAAGATAATGTAGTTGAATTTGTTGAAGTATATATATTTATATATAATGGATTGAATGAAAGTTCATTCTATTAGGTTGGTGCATGTTTACAATATGGGTCTTGTATGAGGATTGGATTCCTCACATATTAGTTGGATCTAAGATCAACAAGATGGGACCTGTTATGTGGGTTGGATTCCTCATTCCCCAGTTGGATATGAGAACTACAAGCTGGGTCTTGTAACAGAGAGCTTGGTCTCCCATAATTGTATGAAGATGATATTCAAATATTGATCTTATGTATTCATTCAAGTTATTTAATAAGTAAAATATTTATTCTTTTATATATATTGATTGAGAAAATGAAATAAATATTTGTTGTTCAGTTAATTTGTGGAAAGAAAAAAATTCTCCAATGTTTTTGTGACACTGATTCACCCCACCCTCTCAGTGTTAAGTACCCATTTCAATAATTGGTATCATATCAAGTTCCTTCGGCACAGTTTAAACACTGAAGGTAGCTCCAAAAGAAATGGGTGGACAAATTGTTATCTCCAAAAATGAAGCTCTCTTATTTAATGGAGCATATTATTTATCATGGAGGGAAAATATGAAAAGATATCTAAATTCAAGAGGATCTGGAGTTTGGGATTTTGTAGTAAGTAATCCCTGGCACTTAACTACTTGAAAGAGAAAATCCAAAACTGCAAAGGAAGAAAAGAGAAACAATTTAGTATCCCTAAAAGCAATTCAGGATGGATTGTCGGACCAAGTCAAAAAAAAGATGAATCACTACAAATCTTCCAAAGAATTATGGCTTCAACTAGAAAATAGTTGATCAAAAATATTTCTGTGGTTGGAGTTTTCATGATTGGTCGGACAAGCCACAGTTGGGTCAATTGAATGTCGACGTTTCGGATCCAAATCAGGATCCATCTTCAGGACAATGAGCCTGGGTTAAGATAATGAAAAGAT